>PVJA010014316.1:0-47653 GCA_004027025.1 Myocastor coypus
AGTTGACAAAGACATGCCTAAATCAATAGCATCCCAAGTAGGGGAACAACTACACAAAAGTACAAAGGAGAACAGAATAATAATGTAAGTCTAGGAAAACCATCTTCTCTTGAGCAATAACAAAAACATGTTCTCGAAATGCCTCATAACAAAGCCTTGCACAACTGCAGAGACACCCAGGAGGGGACAGTTGCTAAGCAAAGAACTTGTCAATTATCCTCAAGTTCCCTAATGAACTAAGCTACATGGGGGTCAACTGCAATGCAGTGTAAATGAAGGCAGGAAGCCACTTGATGGGACAGAGAAACCTTTAGGCTTTGGAGAGTCAGAGTTGATGAGTTCCTCTGCCAGGCTCACTGAGGGATTTCCAAGAACTGAGCATCTGCTCTAGAGAAATGTATATGCCTTGTATGCTGGTATAGAGTCTTAATCCAAGCTCCAGTTGCTCTGGGATCCCTCTTCCTGCAATAGTCTTGCTAGTACCTAATTTGTATCACTTCCCCTCAAACTCATATGTTGATCTTGCTGTGCTTTGCCTCCACTAGAACTCAAACTGAGGCTCAGTCCCCAACAGAACAGTATTGAGATGTGTTCCAGCCCTTAAGAGGGATTAGAGCTTTTCTTAAGGAACTGAGTCAAGACTCACAGGAATGTTAAGTATCCTGGTACCAGATTAGCTGCAAAGAGAGTGAAATGTTATAAAGCCAGTCTGATGCCTCCCCTCAGCCTCTGACACATGCTCCTGCTTCTCTACCATGCTATGACATATCATGTGGCCCTCACCAGAAGTTACAAAACAATGGGGCTATGCTCTTGGACCTACAAAATATAAGCTATATGGAGATATATAAGATTAAATGGTCTAGTGTTCTTATAAGGAGAGAGAAAGGGTCAGGCATGTTCACATATGCCTGTTATTCAAGCTACTCAGGAGGCTGAAGCAGGAGGATCACAATTTTAAGGTCAGCCTAGGTAACTTAGCAACCTGCAGATGAAAGGCCATTATTGACATAGAAAACAACCTGACTTTAAGCCATGAAAAAAATGCCACATCAGAAACCAACTCTACTAACACTTTGCTCTTAGACTTACAGCCTTCAAAAACTAAATTTCTGTTGGTGAAGCTACCTGGCCCATGATCCTTTATTAATGGTAGTGTAAGCAGACTAATACAGCCAGGATACACAGCACCCCAACCTTCCAAGCTTCAATCGCAAACTAATGAGATGCCAACAAAGCTATCACTCACATCTTGGGGGACATTGCCTTTTTTGAAAAATACATGTAATACAGAAAATGGTCTCTTCAGAGTAGCTACCTTGGAGTCAGAATCAAATCTCATCCACACATCATGGTGTTACCATACAGTGACAGAATCAGAGATGTTAGAAAGACAAGGCATTAAACAGCAAGTCACAGATGGTTATTTATTTATTCAGGAAAAATACTTGGATTTAGCACTAGGATATCTTCAGCATGTTCTTATTCTCACTGACCTATTTCCATTTGGTACAGGGTACATGGTATAAAGCTAGTACTACTATTACATTTTCACCATCAAGATTTATGATCTGAATCTCTCCTCCCTGCATTTGTACATGGCCAAAAAAGAGACACTGCCTACTTTGCTACCTTAAAGCACTTCTAGGAACATCACCAACACATGGCTTTTGCAAGCAAATCCAACAACCCAAACATCATTTTTTTCCTCAATAAAAACATTGCTGCATACAAAGGCAGCCAATTTTCTTGACATTCTTGATCAGTAGGGACCAACAGGTTTCCTGATAGCAGAATCTGGCCATTTACCTCAGCCCTGATTTTTCTAGAATAATGGCCTTCGCAAGAGTTGGTGCTTTTTGGAGGCCACAGAGTTGCCTGACAACATGAAGATAAAGACATTACCCTACCTGCAGGTTCGACAGAACTGAGCAAAATTTAGAAGCTGCAGCCAATCTCTGAACAATGGGGAAGGTATCAGTCAGAAACTGGGACAGCAATACTGGCCAAGTCAGTACTGGTAATACTTCTTTCACTTTTTATAGTTACCTGCTATTTAAACCAACTAATAGTGGTTCTCTATTTATAGTTATGAAAATAAGGTTTCCTCTCAAATATAAACACTCAAATGTGTCTCAAGTGTATCATTAAAGACAAACAATATACAATAACAGTGAAATAGTAAATAAAAAACTAAAATTTGAAAAACAACAACACATGTATTCACCCATTCTGTGTCCCACATGCCAAGTGATCCAGAAATATCTGCTCAGCTGAATTCAGGATGCCAACATCCTCATAAACCACTCTGCCCACTGCACAGTGAGACAGTCATTCTTACACACCAGCCTCACAGGGTCCACTGATTCCCTCAGTCACCCTTGAATTGCAAACGCTGGTACCCTCAAACTCCAAACTTCTTTCCTTTGCAATAAAGACATACCAGAGAAGGGAACATATTTCCTCCTCTGCAGACAAGAGAGGCCTCAGGACTAATATTGGCTCCAGACATACAAATGAGATACTATGGCACCTTCTGGGTGAGAACCTTAGAGCTCAGGTTTCAGGTTTTGTTTAGTAAGAGCCCATTCTGCAGTCAGAAGATATCCATGAGTTGCTTTTAACGAACAAAAAAAGTTATAAAATACAAAAAATACATGGCTGCAAAGGAACCCAATTATATTGAAATAGAATGATCTACATGTAAGTGGCACAGTAAAGTATAAGTTTCCACATTATAACACGAAAGGAGCACCATATTTCCAAGCAGAAATGATATTTGATATGTCTTTATCCCAAAGTAGTTGTTACAGCTGCCTGTGACTTTAGGTGGCAAAGTCAACCATTTCATCTTCACTACTGTGGTTTCTAAGGCTTACAGCTACTTTTATAAATAAAGCAAATACAGTTACAAACTTATGAAAAAGTTATCACTTTTACTGTGGTCATATTCAGGCCCCTAAATCCTATATGTAAATGGAGAAAATTTCTCCTCTGTCCTTCTTCCTTCCTGCTATCTCACATAAGAAAAGAATGCCTGGGGGCCCGGCGGAATGGCTCAGTGGTCTAAAGCGCCTGCTTGGGAAAGCTTGGGCAGCCTCAGGGACCGCAGTTCGATCCCTGGCACCACATGCTGCAGCAGCCCTGCCCTCAGGGCGGGCTGAGCCAGCCATAAAAATAAGCGAATAAACAAAGGTTCTGAAACAAGAAAAAAATAAATAAATAGAATAAAATAAAATAAAAATTCTAAAAAAAAAAAAAAAAGAATAGAATGCCTGGAGCTAAAACAGCTATTCTCATCTATGAGGCAAGACATAAGGATCCCTGACCTCTGATGACTACAGGGCCAGGTACCAGCCCCAACCTACCTACTTCCAGAAAACATGAGTTTCTATCTTTGTTACAATAGAGTTGGTACAGCCTGTGTGGTTTAAAGCCATTCAAACCCCCTCTTAATTGCTATGTCTCTAACATTTTTTCTGGGTGGTAAAGTTTATTTTTTTTTAATTATTTTATTTATTTATGTTTTTCTTATTTCAGAACCTTTATTTGTTTATTCACTCATTTTTATGGCCGGCTCAGCCTGCGCCCTGAGGGCAGGGCTGGCACAGCATGTGGTGCCAGGGATCGAACCGCGGTCCCTGAAGCAGCCCAAGCTTTCCCAAGCAGGCGCTTTAGACCACTGAGCCATCTCGCCAGGCCCCTGGGTGGTAAAATTTAAAACCTGATTATAAGCAGCATTTCACCACCTTGAAAAAACATCTTTTCCTTACTTACAAAAATGATCCCAACATTACAAAGGAAACCCAACCACTGTGGTGTCTGTGCCTTACTGCCTTGTACAGCAATAACTCCTGAAACCATGAGAGACAGAAGCAGCTTCTCTTCCATCTCTAGCTCATGCTGTCATACAGAGGATGCACAAGCCTAGGAGCCAGAAATGAACTATGGTTCCAAAAGCCTACATGCTCCATGCTTCCAGACCACAGCCAAACACACACCTACTTACTTTATCTCACATTTCATAAAGTTCACAGGTATGGAAGAATGCGCACAATGGCACTGTTGTGACATACAGAGCCACAGTCATGCTGCAATTTGTGGAGGTGGCTCAGAAAGTACTTACTATTTGTCATTGATTCTGGCATTGGGGCAGAAGGTAACAGGTTGGTCAAAGGACTTCCTTGGCCTGGAGAGCTGGTATCCACACTAGAAAAAAGCAGACAGAGGAAATTTACACTTGGTTGCTTAAAGTATAAAACTTTACTGTTTAAAAGACTAGCAGGAGCCGGGCGTGGTGGTGCACGCCTATAATCCCAGCACTCGGGAGGCTGAGGCAGGAGGATTGGTGCGAGTTCGAGACCAGCCTGGGCTACAAAAGTGAGCTCAAGGCCAGCCTGAACTGCATAGCGAGACCCTGTCTCAAAAAAAAAAAAAAGACTAGTAGGAGATATGTTTATTCAGTTATTACTAGCAGAAACAAAAAATGGTTTTTTGTAATTAGTTAATCCCTAGTATATGTGGATTCCACATCTGCAAATTTGTCTACCCTCTGAAATTTATAAGGGGTAATCTAAAAATATGGTGACTTGGGGCGGGGCAGTACTTGGGGATTGAACTCAGGCAAGTGCTTATTCTACTGAGCTATCTCCCTGGCCCCTAAAAATATATTGACTTTAAAATAAAATTTTTAGGGGCTGGGGAGATAGCTCCACGGCACAAGTGCCTGCCTGGCAAGTGCAAGGTCGTGAGTTTGAACCCTGGTCCCACAAAAAAAATAAAATAAAATAAAATAAAATTTTTAAATTTATTATAGTAAAAGACACATTGCCAAGAATGATGGGATGTTTTCAAAATTAAGTGGGTATTTTGAGGAGGATTAATCACAGTATGTCTTTATTATTGTAACTTTAAATTAATATCCATGGGGGCCTGGCAGGATGGCTCAGTGGTCTAAAGCCCCTGCTTAGGAAAGCTTAGGCGGCTGCAGGTACCACAGTTCAATCCCTGGCACCACATGCTGTGCCAGCCCTGCCCTCAGGGCAGGCTGAGCCAGCCATAAAAATTAATTAATTAATTAATATCCAACATGTTTTTCAGTCATACTTCATATTCGTATCTCCAAATCAATACTCACAGAGCACTTTCACAAATGACTTATAAGCGAAAAATCTACAGCACCAACTTTTATGTTCCTAGCTAAGGTCAAACAAAGTGACAATCTACCTTCTTGTTTCTACTCTCACAACTGTAAACAAGTTCATTGTCATGGTTCTATGTGTATCATATTTTTCATATTCTTGGTTTTTTTACTGGTTAATTTTCTATTTAACATGACCTTGTGTTTCTAAAGCATATATACCTTATGGAAAAATGTGTTACAGGGGCCAGCAAGATAGCTCAGTGATCTAAAGAGCCTGCTTAGGCAAGCTTAGGCAAGAACACAGGGACTGCAGTTCAATCCCTGGCACCACATGCTGTGCCAGCCCCACTCCCAGGGTGGACTTAGCTGGCTACACACAAAAAAAGGAAAATATGTGTTACATAAGCTTCATTCAGGTAGGAGTTACAGCACCACTAGATATGAATTCAATGCTAAAGAACCAAAAATCGATACTACTTGATGTGTTTTTAAACAGAAATAGACATAAGATCAGATTGTCCATTGATCAACTGGTCAAAATGGCATGTCTGGAGTCTTATAAAATCTTATATGTTCCTTCTACCCAAGATTCAGGGTTCACAGCAACTTTACAAATGAGAATTCTATACTTATAATAAAATCATGGAGAAAGTATAATAATAACATCTTTCATGGAAATATCAAGGCCATCGTGTGGCATACACACACAGAAGGAAAAGCACCAAAGCATCTTCAAGGTCATGAAGTTAAGGTTAAGAGTAAAGTTTCTCAACCATCATTATATTTGAAAGTTTGCTAAAATAAATAGCAGATAAGGACTCACCGTCTTGTGGCACCATCCTTTCTAAGTAGTATCATGTGCTGGGGGCAGGGGACTCAGAACCTTGTCCATTCTAAAGTGAGACTAGGACACTATACATGGCTTGGGGCAGGCAGGAGACCTAGTCCAGGAGTTAAGGCTAAAAACACATGTGGGTTAGATACCTGGGAAAGATCATCTAGGACCACTGGCAACTGGTCATTGAGATGCAAGACTAAATGTGCACATAAATGTGAAGTAAAGCCTTGCCTTATAACCCTATCTTTAACAAACAAATATAACCCAAGTTGTTAATAGCACATCTTAATCCCAAAGGCAATTTGGTTTATTAAATATTAACCTGTACCGAAGGCCAGGCTCTGCCAAAAGGTGGTTATTCAGTATTGTCCCATTCTCCAGGCTTCCCAGGGGCACACCTGTGCACAGACAACAATCACAGACAGTCAAGTTATTTCAATTCCAATTTCTCCTTGTCATCTGTTTTGCTGCTGTACCAGCTAACTTAGAAATGTTTCCCACCTGTGCACTAGTTTTTAATTTACCCATTTCATTTTTGCAGACACTGTACTATAATGACTTGGTATCAGTTGCTGATAGAAGGTCCCATAGTCCCACTTTTATGACCTTGAGGCACATGGAATTGTGCATGAAGTCCATATTCAGAGCCAACCTCAGAAATCTGGAAATAAAACAGCTATTAAGACAAAGTGCTCCTGCCACTACATGACACTAGAGGGCAGCATAGTATAATCACAAGCCACGTCCGCAGCTTCCTACAAAAGCATTACCCTGCAAGGGTGGCATTTGGGAAGGGCATTTCCAAGAAGGGAAGCTCATAAATAACCTCTACTACCAACAGGCAAACGACATTAATGATTCTCATAAACACATTAGCAGCTGCTCAAATATCCTTCCAGGAAAAATTACAATCCCATGAGCCTTGTGCTAGGCAGCGACATTAAGATGCATATCACACACAGGAACCCTTCCTTGCTCATTCAAGAAATTTCTCAGCATTAGTGGCCACTGGAGAACTTGGCCCAGTGACAGGGCACATGGAGGTAAGAGAGCACAGCCTCCTCAGCACCACACCTTCTGGTTATGCCTGGAGTTGTGCCAGACTCCCAGTAATACAGAGAGTATGCTTAAGGGAAATTTAAGAGGAGGAATAAGACCACATAAACTTTTCTTCTACTTTGCTCGTCCCACCAAACTTCTATTCCATCCTCTTTCAAGAAATCAGAGGGGAAATAAAGTATCTCTTTCTCAGCCTTCCCATACTTGCTAGTTTTGAGTACTCATTACTCAAGTTAGTTTTGGGGCACATGCTCTGCAACTGCTCAAGTTCCCAATTCCCAATTTTAATTCAGCCACTTACTAGCCTCTTCATATCTCAGTTTCCTCAACTATGGAATGGGCTAATAGCAGTGTCCACACATTTTTTTTTTAATTTTTGGCGGGACTGGGGTTCGAACTCACAACCTTGCCCTTGCCAGGCAGGTACTTGTGCCATGGAGCTATCTCCCCAGCCCTGTGTCCACACTTTTTAATGCCTGCCACATCACCAACTCTCACATTTTAACAAACACAGAAAGCTCACTGAAGACACTGAGTGGTAGTCAGCATCTGCCAGCTCCATAACGATCCTGGCTATTTCAGGTTCTTGTCCTTCCAATGAACCAAAGTTGCTCTCAGAGGACCCAAGATCCCTTTTCTCCACTTCCCCTTCCCTAAGCTCCCTTCTCTCAGACATCATGTAACTATTCTTCAGCTCGCCTCCCCCAACATCTTTTCTCAGATTCCTTAGTGAAGTATTTCTAAATCATGCCTCCATCTTCCTTGGAAAACCCAGGAAGGCCTTGGTTACAGCTCTCATCTCTACTGCACATCTGTTCAAAGGTACACACCACTTAAGGGCCTTTCTGTGGCAAGTTACCTCAATTCTGTGCCATCTAATTCAGGCACAGCTGTCAGATTCCACACCCTGATGCAAAGCCCGGAGTCTAACAGCACAGTGGAAATTCACAGCTGGAATAATCATGCAGTAGGCATTCTAGACCTGATGCTGACTCAGCCCAGCCGACACCCAAGCCTCAACTGGCTAGCATCTACAGGAGGCCTAGCACACTGCAGCATATAAGGGATAGAGCATCTCACTCACTGTCAAGACGCCCTCACAGACAAGGACTACTATTAGCTTTATTTTACAGATGAGGAAACAGACCCTAAGGATTTAAGTGACTTGAGAAGGTCACAGAGCTAAAAAGTGTAAGCATCCAACCCTAACCTGCCCAATGGCCAAGCTGAGCCCTTCCACTTTCAGCATACAAGCTCTTGTCTGGTTGACTTAAGAGAGTTGCCTGTTCCTCTACATATCCTACACTTTGCCTCTATACCTTCATCCATACCCTTCCTTCCATCTGGGCATCATTCTTCCAATGCCACTCATCCATGCCCTAAAGCATATGTATCTCTCCAAATATTGTAACCATCTATTCACCTATTCAGCAAAGGTATACAAAGTTCCAGCTTCTAGCCCAGCCTGGTCAGTGTGACACTGAAGACAGGCATGGTCCTGCCCTCATGGACTTCACAGACTAGGAGGAGGAACAGGCATTTCAAGCAATTAGATGAATGCATCATGACAAACAGGTCAGAGCAACAGACACAGGAGGTTTGCAGTATGGTACACACATCCTGCCTGTCCAAGGAGAAGTCAGGAGAGCCCTCTCCAGGACGTGACAGCTGAGACCTGAAGGATTTGCCAGGAGAGCAGAAAACACAAGTGACAGGCACAGAGAAAGAGCGGGCTCCATTTGAGGAAGCAGGGGAAAGCTGAGATGGCTGCGGACACCAGACAAAGGAAACACAGGAGGAAATGAAGCAGCCAGCATTAACTAGGACCTGGCCAACCAGGGCGAAAATTCTATATTCTGTCCTAAGTGCACTAGAAGATTTTCAAACAGAGGAATGTGATATGGTTTGTGCCCTAAAAACTCACTCTGGCTCCTAAACAAAGAAGGGAGAAGGGTAGAAGCTGACAGTGCTGTTGGGTTTGTTTGGTTTTGTTTTCCATAAATCTTTATTTTCATATATTTTCTTTAATTATTATCTGCAGTACATGCATTTTACAATCATCTTGGGGAACTGGCACACATATATAACTTTTTTTTTAATCCCCTTCCCTCCCCCTTCCTCTCTCCTCTCTTAATTGCCTTTTCCCCTTTCATTCTTGTTGATATTAGTAATCTTAGTTCATGTTTATGGCACACAATGTCCACATGCCTCAAGGTTATTGGGATCCTGTGCCTAGCATATATTCACTCTAACTACTCCATTCCCTCCCCTTCACCCCTCACCCTTAGTCCCCGGGACCCCTTCCCATCTGCAAGTGATCCATTTGTTTTTAATTTTTTAAACTTCATTATTATTATTATTATTATTATTATTATTATTATTGTCACCTCAGCCTGCCCTGGGGGTGGGGCTAGCGCAGCATGTGGTGCCAGGGATTGAACCACGGTCCCTGTGGTTGCCTAAGCAGGCACTTTAGACTGTTGAGCCATCTTGCCAGCCCTGCAAGTGATCCTTTTTGTCTCTTAGTTTGTACTCTGCCTTATGCAAATGATATCACGTGGTATTCAAGCTTGTGTATCTGATCAACTTCACTCAATAGTATTTTTCCAGATACATGCATTTTTCTAGCAATGTCTCAAATTGGACCTTCATAGCATAGTAGTTTTCCACTACATATAAATTTCACAATTTCTTTATCCAATCACCTGTTGATGGATATACAGGCCGCTTCCAGGATTTAGCCATTATGAATTGTACTGCTATAAACACTGGAATGCATGCAGCACTGTGAAAATTATATGCTCTTTGGAGGAGATACCTAGCAAGTGGATAGCTGAGTTGTACAGAATTTCTAACTTTAGTTCTTTAAGAAATCTCTGTAGCAATGTCCATAATAGTTGTAGGAGTTTGTATTCCCATCAACAATACAGGAGGAGTTTTTTTTCACCAGAGTCATGCCAGTATTTGTTGTTTTTCTTCTTTTTTTTTTTTTTTTTTTTTTTTTTTTTTTTTTTTTTTTTTTTTTTTTTTTTTTTTTTTTTTTTTTTTTTTTTTTTTTTTTTGGTCTTTTTGAGACAGGGTCTTGCTATGCAGTTGAGGCTGACCTTGAGCTCACTTTTGTAGTCCAGGCTGGTCTCGAACTCGCACCAATCCTCCTGCCTCAGCCACCCAAGTGCTGGGATTACAGGCGTGCACCACCACGCCCGGCTGTTTTGTTTTTCTTGATGATTGCCATTCCTTCTAGAGTAAGATGGAATCTTAGTGTTGTTTTAATTTGCATCTCCTCTAAAGGACAGAAATGTTGAACGTTTTTTCATATATTTGTTGGTCATCTGTACATTCTCTATGAACTGTCTATTCATTTCACTTGCCCATTTTCTGACTGGCTCTTTAATTTTTGGTGGTTGAATTGTTTTGAGTTCTTAGAGCCAAGGATATAACTCAGCAGCATATCATCTGCCTGGCAAGCAGGAGCTCCTGAATTCAATTCCCAGGACCAAAAAATAATTTGGATTCTTTAGATATTCTAGATATTAGTCCTTTGTCTGAGGAGTAGCCGATGATTCTTTTCCATTCCATAGGTTGTCTCTTCACTTTACTAATGGATTCTTCTGCTATATAGAAGCCTTTTAGTTTGATATAATCCTATTTGTTGATTCCTTGTTTTCTTTTTGTTTTATTTATTTTTTTTTTTGAAACAGTCTCACTATATAGTTCAAGCTGGGCTAGACCCAACATGTAGCCCAGGTGGCCTCAAACTCGCAGCGATCCTCATGACTCAGCCTACCAAGTGCTAGGAACCCAGGAGTTTGCCACCATTTCTGACTATTTGATTCGTGTTGACATCACTGTTTTTCAATAACCCAGGGAAGATGAACCAGTGAGATGGCTCAGCGGTCTAAAGCACTGGCACCACATACTGCACCAGCCCCACCCTCAGGGCAAGCTAAGCCAGCCATATATCAAAAAAAAAAAAAAAAAAAAAAAAAAAAAAAAAAAAAAAAAAAAAAAAAAAAAAAAAAAAAAAAAAAAAAAAAAAAAACCACTACATGCAGATCTACAAGTGGGATGCACCTTGGACCCTATGCCTAGCAACATATCTGACAAAGAGCAAAGAAGCTGAGTGTGA
This sequence comes from Myocastor coypus, assembly GCA_004027025.1. Lineage (NCBI taxonomy): Eukaryota > Metazoa > Chordata > Mammalia > Rodentia > Myocastoridae > Myocastor > Myocastor coypus. Next base: position 11,170 of record PVJA010014316.1, read on the forward strand.
AAATAATAAAATTCATGAACCCAAAGTGACATATGTCCCCTGGAAAAAGTATAGGAAATATATATACACGGAAGTTCTCTGCCAGCATTACCTTGACACCTAGAAAAGTAGAGCTAGCTCTAAAATCAATCACATCAAATCATAGTGACATCACAAAATTCCTCCTCAGCCTCAGTGAGCTATTCAAAAAAAAAAAAAAAAAAAAAAAACCCAAAGGGAAGACAATGAGAAGCTGATAACTTTAGACCTGATAGGATAATAAAGGGCTAGAAGACCTAAGGCTGCAAATGAATCAAAGGCAGCCCTCAGAAACTGGCTATGCATCTGCTAAAATCCAAATAATATTTTCTTGTATCTCAGATGAGTACGAAGGAGGGTTCTGTCACCTCTATTTATTATTCTCACTGGAAAGAAACACTGAGAGCTCTCTCTCCCTCACCACTAAAGAGATACTGAAAAAACTGACTTTGCCCTGTTGTAGCTCACACACGTCCAGAGTAGCTGCTCATGTGTCTAACCTGCTACCTGCTTGTTCAGGTCTCCTGGTGTGAGCCTGATTGGTATTTCCTTGCTCTGACCCACTCTCTAACACAGAACACACAACCCACCTAACCATGCAGCCATCTCACCCAATATTCAGAAGGATAATCATTCTTTTTAGCATCTCCTTCACACTCGTTTCTCCCTCCCAAGATTTAGCCACAAAATCACCCATCCTGCCCCACCGGGACCTCTCTTTCTGTCTCTTTCCTTCCCTTTCTCTTTACTCCCCAGTAGCAGTGACTGTAAAAGCAAAGACACTTTCAACATGACTGAAAAATCTCCTAAAGTAAGGAGTTTCCTTCTCTAACAGAAGTTACATTAAAGGACAAAAATGATTCTGCAGCAAGAATTAGGAAAATGCAACTATGTCTCTAAATTACAGTAATGTCAATCAGAAAGGGACACTAGTCAGAAACTGAGCAAAAATAAAGGAATCTCACAAAAAAAAAAAAAAGTAGGCAGGACCCACTAGTGAAGAGCCTCCCTGCCTCCATCCCACCCCACCCTCTGGCCTACATGCTCCTATAAAAGTGGGGCCACAGGTAGGAAGGACTTGACATGGCTTGGCATCCCAGTCAATTAACTAATTCCCCTGGAACTGATTCCAGTATCTTCATGAAGCTCTCGAATATCATGCCTTCCTGTGCAATGTTCCTGTTCTCAGCAAGTTTGCTCCTGAGGCTGTCACAAGCTTATAAAAATTCTTGGCAGCTTTATGAATACAGTAAATCTAAAAGGTAGCAGATGGGCTTATACATATCATCTCTGGTGAGCATAGTCATAGTACACATTCCTTCCCAGACACTCAGTCCACAGTGATATTGCTATGACTTGCAATGGGGAGGACTGTACCCAACTCCTGGCATTCTAGTCTATAGAGATTTGAGATGCAGGACTCCTAAGTCTAGCCTGCAAGCAGGAGCAAAGCCACCACACTGTCCCTCTCTGGGATGTAATTGGGACCCAGAGAGATGTCCCAGTTGGTACTAGTCACATGGCTAAGTTCAGAATATTAACCTCTCATCCAAGTACAGATAAAAAAGGGGGCTATGGCAGAGAAGAGGCAATGGCACTGCCCCAGATGGTGTGGGGAGTCAGGCATGAAGGACAGCAGTCCATCTCCTCATCTAGAGTCCTTGCCATGCTACTGCCCACCCCTGCACCATGGACTCCCACACACATTGATTACAGCACTGCTGCCTGAGCACGGTTTTACCTATGCCTGCCACTCTGACAGTGCAACTTCTTCACTGCAAATCAGAAAGGAGGCCATGAGCAGTAGCACCCTCTCCTCAGGGCTGGGGCAAGATTGGCAAGCTACCTGGAGTCAGTTACTTCACAGCACTAGACACACAGCAGGCCTGGCAAGTACTGTGTCACTCTCCTCATCATCATCTGCTTTCCACACAGATGGACATGGACACTCAACCCACATGCTCGCCTCAGCCTTGTTTTATACCCACAACTACAAACATTCACTCAGCTTCCCAGAGCTGTGACTGTATCTAATGCAGCGACAGTCTGTCCCATCTAGCCAATGTGAGAGGGTTTCTGCTCTTCACTAGATAACAAAGGATTCCTGTCCAATACAAAATTCCAAAGCTTCTCAAGGAGCTGGGCTCAGGTACAACTTCCTAAATGAGGCTCAGAGAAGAGGCAGGTATTTCCAATAAAAGGAGAAGGCATCTGAGTCAGGTAGGACAAGACCTCCAAACTAACGGTACTCAAGAGACAGAGACAGTAACCAAATCTTTCTGTGCCAGCTGTGTGGCACACTCACACCTCCCCAAGACATTTTCTAACTAAAGAAAACAAGAAAGAACTATGCACATGTGTGCCCAATCATGTGGAATAATGTGGAAACACTGACCCATAAGCAAAGGCAGACGCCTGAGCCCAGCGATACTTCCTGGGCCCTGAGCACTTTTCTGTCCAAGGTAGCAGGGCCTTTATAGACAGACCTTCAGTTACCTTCTCCCATTTCAAAGGAGCAAATAATACATTATTTGTAGTCCATTGCGGTAAGACCTAGCTCAACAAGCCACTGGTAAGGGAGAAAATCCTAAGCTGAAGGCTTCCTGAGACTGCCAGCTAGCACAGCTAAACTCACTCAACTGAGAGCACCTCCAAATACTCCAGTAGGGGATAAACAATCCCTCTCACTTCTGAGTCACCACAAGCACCTCTCTGCCTATGCCCCATGTCTCCTGGCTCCCATTCCTACCTGTAAAAGTAACTCAGATACTCTTCCTGCTGGTACCTAGAACCAGAAGTTCTGATGGGAGGAAAAATAAAATCAAGAAATACTCACCTGTGGAACCACAGGAGCCCACTCCACTGACAGGAAAGAGGACATGGTTGTCACCATGTAGCACCTGCAATGGAGCCCAGCTGTGCACTTGGGAGAGGCAGGCATCTCCATCCAGTGGCCTAAGGTAAAAGAATACAGCTGCATGACCACACACAGATGGAGGGCTCATGACTCACTACAAACATCTGCTGTGCCTCCACAGTGCATCCAGGCCATGATGGCATAAAGAAAGAAGAGGCAGGCAGTGGAAGTCAGGGTAAGAGTTCAGATCAGACCCCTGACATTAGTTCTTCCATCAGTGCTTACTGAGCATCTACTGAATTCAGGCAATACACTCACCACAGGGCAAAGTGCTCATCCTGCCCTCATGGAACTAAGTTGAGTTGGGAGCTCAAATACCAACCAAATCACCCTGAAAGAAAAGGCAATGCAGCAGCTCATGTCACAGAGCCAGTCAGGAAGGTCATGGAAAGCTGCCATAAGAAGGGAGCGGGGAGATGACAGAAGGACAAGGTTCTGAATGAAGAGGAGGGACAGGAAGGATGACAATAGAAGTCGTAGCATGTCTAAAATGCTGAAGCAGACAAAAGCCAGGTGTTCCTGGTCCTGAAATGTTAGAGTCAAACAACACTTTTGCCTTGCCTTGCTCAATCTCAGGCTCTCTTTGGTAAAAGGAGCGAAGCAGATCAGGTGGCGCCTGGGTCTCCTCCAAGGAAGGTCAGATCAAGGACTAACCAAGCTCAAATGACTTGTCACACTGTTAGTGTATCTACAAGGTACAAATTTAATATGCACAACCATTGTAACACCATTGGTTCTGCTGAGTTTGTTTGACAGAGTGTTTGTCCATAGCAGCATTCACCTCTGGGCAGTCACAAAGCACCAATAAATTTCAGGGTCTATTTCTGCAGTTCTTTAAAGGCTGTAACTCAGTAGTCCATAACAAGGGGGCCATCCAGACAGCTCAGCAGATGAAAGTGCCTGCTTAGGCAGACACAGGAACCAGGGTTCAATTCCCAGCATGCCATGTGCTGCCCCTAGGGCACATTGAGACAGCATTGAGACTGGGTGTGATGTCAAGCATCTGTAATCCCAGTGCTTGGGAAGCTGAAAACAGGAAGCGCACTATGAGTCTGATCTGTGTAGTGAGACCCTGTAGACCCGGTATTAAATACATTAAAAAAAAAAAAAAAAAAAATCAAGGCAAATCATAGCCATGCTACCCTGTAAAGGAAAGATAAAAGACAAAAGGAGAGAGAGAAAAAAAAAAAAAAAAAGAAAAATATGTGACTCATTCAAGGTTATCAGCCATACACAACAGAACCAAAGATGTGTGTTGTCCAAATACCAAATATAACTACAAAGATTTCCAGTCTCCAGCCCCCCAAATGTCATTACATGTACTTTTTCTTTATTTTATAAGTACAGGGGAGTGGGGGTGATACTGAGGGTTGAACCCAGGGTCTTTACACAGAACAAAATTCTGTTTTGTTTTGATTATTTATACTTGAGACAAGATCTTGCTAAATCAATGTCCAAATTGAGCTCAAATTTGTGATCCTCCTGCCTCAACTTCCCCGAATGTTGGGATTACAGGCCTCTACCACTAGGCTTGGCTTTGTTTTTCTTTATTTTAGAGCAGAGGTCCAAAAACACTTTAGAGCCACCTAAATATTTTAGGCTGTGGCATACTTTGCACCCTTAAAAATGTAACAAAGATTCCTAGCTGTAGAAGGACATGCTCTCCTTTCAGCTCTCTCTAGCTTTTGGTTATGAAAGATGTTTGCCAATGAGCAGGGAATAATCCTAATAGAATTTCACAAAATTTACCCTTTAATATCATCAGTAACAAAATGAGACTCTTAGCAAGGTAAGTCACTCAGAACTGTATACTGGGAATGGATCCTAACATCAGCAAGTCTTACATAAACTTGGCTGTGCCCTAGAATCTGTCAGAACTGTCCTCTTGGACCACGGGGACAGATGCAGAAGTAGTCAGAGGCACCCCTCTCAGAAAAGTCAACAAAACTAGTCAGTTTTCTCCCCAGCTATCCCATAAGCTCTGGGCAAGTAGGATTGTCTGCTTGTTTCCAAAACAATGCCTGCCACCTCCCAACCAAGTTCGCATATGTGACTGCGAGGTAAAGCCAGGCCTCTACACAATGAGGTTCCAAATGCAACTGAAAGTAGTCGCCAAGGACATCATCTTAAATGAATTAAGATGATTTCTGATGTAAAGATGGCCTCCACATATGGCAACAAGAGTGGCTTAAATACAGTATGGGAGCTGGGCGTGGTGGGGCATGCTTGCAATCCCAGCACTTGGGAGACAGGCAAGAGGAACATGAAGTCAAGGCCAGCATGGACTACGTGGTGGGACATTGTATCCAATTAAAAAAATGTTGCTTTTCAAGAATTTGTTTCAAATCCTAGAAAACACTGGAAAAAGAAAAACAGCTACTACTGCATTACCCAAAACATAACTGGCAGGACATGTCATAATTTGTATAATCTTAATGAAACTACATGGATAATTTTCTATCATGTTTTTCCTATTCAATGCTAATTCACATTCCAGGTTCCTACTAACTGATACTCTTAAACTCCACATAAGAGATTCAAGACCTTCAATGTTAAGATGTTAAAGCTTGTTTCCAAAATACTTTGCTGGTACTAAGCCTCGGTGGCTGCACATACGGGTCAGCTCCAGCATTTTGCTTTTCTGAATAAGGACTTTGCTATCTATCTGTAGTAACTTCTTCCCTGACCTAGAAGTACAGTTATGTCCTCAAGCAGACTGTCAGCAGGGGGACTGGTAAGTCAAGAGGGATAAACACTTCCTGACATCTTGTCACACTGCTTTCCCTAAGGCAATCAACATCCCCTGTGCACACCCCCTCTCACTGTGCAGAGGCTGAACATCCTGCATGCCTGGAACATCAGGCCCACTGGAAACAAGCCAGGCCCCCTTGCAGCAAGCAGGGTGCTAAACCAGAGCTAGCCTTTCATCCTGTTCTCAGTTTAAATTTTGGCAAATGGGGGGTTTGTGGGTTAGCTCAGATGTTTAAGAGCCTGTTTGGGCAAACCCAGTCAGGCTCAGAGGACTGTGGTTCGATCCCCAGCTCCACCTCAGCCACCCTTAAGGAGCCTGATCAAACCAAAAAATAAAATTAAATGAAAAAAAAAAAAAAATGGGGCCCGGTGGGATGGCTCAGTGGTCTAAAGCACCTGCTTTGGAAAACTTGGGCAGCTTCAGGGACGGCGGTTCAATCCCCGGCACCACATGCTGTGCCAGCCCTGCCCTCAGGGCGGGCTGAGCCAGCCATAAAAATGAGTGAATAAACAAAGGTTCTGAAACAAGAAAAAAAATAAGTAAATTTAAAAAAAAATAATAAATAAATTTTGGCAAATGTCATGGGTAAGACGTGGTGCCCTGTTTCATTGTACATTTACCAATTTCTAATGAGAAGCAATTTTTTTATGACTGTTATACTTTGTAATGCTTTTTTAACACCTTACTGGTGTTAAAAAGCACATATACAGTGCTCTAAAAAAGAAAAACTCCTTTCTATAATAAAGATATTACTCTTCCTTCACAGTAAAACAAAAAGGAAAACTAGTACTAGTGGTCAATATTGAGCAAGGAGGATAAGCGTCTTCTTCAGGCAGCAGTTTAATTACCAATTACCAGAGAAAGCCCTTCTCATGGCCAACAGATCATCCAAAAGACAACCAGATGGCTGGACATTGCAGGGAGAGGGGTGGGGGGGTCCACACGAAGCTGCTACAGGCCTGCCACACTCCCTCGCACACTGCTGCACTCTAGCCTCTCAACCTTTCCTCTGAACACCAGCGTAAAAACAAAATCACAGTATTACTCAGTAGGTCCTGAGCCACCTCATCATTCCTCTGCTCCTCATCAGGTTGCTCTGTGGAATGTTCAATCGAGATGCCCCGTATGCCACGGAGGCTACCACACAATACAATGCCAGCAGCTACCTTGGCTTGCAAACTGGCCTCCACCTCCAGGATCCAGTGAATGAAACCAGCAGGGCAGGAAAAGAAATGAGTCTATGTAAGATCACGGAACCCATGGAGTGATTCAATTCAAAGGCACTCACCTGCAGAGAATGCAAGTTGTATTTCCTAAAAGGCTCAGAAGAATTAAGGCAGTTGTGAGAGCTAACTGTATGTCATCTTGGCTATGCCACTTTACTTAAATATTTAATCAAATATTATTCTAGCTGTTTCTATAAGGGTATATTTTAGCCAAGAGAAGTAGATGATCCTGCATAGTTGGGTGGCCTCATTCAATGAGTGGAAGGCTTCAAACAGAAAAAAATGACTTTTCCAAGGGAAAAAGCTATTCTGCCAGCAGACTGACTCCACACATAAACTGCAACTGTTCCCTGGGTCTCCAGACTACCAGCCTACCCTGCAGATTTTAGACTTTCCAGCCTTCACAATCCTATGGGCCAGCTCCTTAAAACAAATCAAGGAAAGAGACAGAGTCAGAGATAAAGAAGAGGTACAGACAGACGGAATGATCAAGAGAAAAAGGAAGCAAAAGGCTCTCAATATCTCACTCTCTCTCTCTTCCCCCAACTAGTTGTCTCTCTGGAAAACCTGAATAATTCAGCAGCTCCCAATACTTCAGGTTCTAGGCACAAAAACATTCATACCCTATGTGCAAGAACAATGCTACAGAAAAGCTACCCTCATATATAATTTAGCAGCAGAAAACATCCTTGTGCATGAAAATGTTCATTCAAAATAGCCAACAACAAAACAAACAAAAATACCAACTACCTAAATATTCAACAATGGGGGAACCCTTTAATAAATCATGACATATTGATCAGACAAGTAATAACTGTATCAGGGTTCTGCAGAATAACATGCCCACTAGGGATGTGTATAACTAGACAGAAGTATAAATACAAATTTATAATGAAGAAGTGGTTTACACAATTATGAGGACAGAAAGTTCCACAACCTCCAGAGTACAAGCTGGAGACCCAGGAAAGCTGGTAATACAATTCAATTCAGGTCTAAATCCCAAGAACAAGACTCGGCAGGATGGCTCAGTGGTCTAAAGTGCCTTCAGGAGGATTCAGGGACCACGGTTCGATCCCCGGCACCACATGCTGCGCCAGCCCTGCCCTCAGGGCAGGCTGAGCTGGCCATAAAAATAAATAAACAAACAAAAGTTCTGAAACAACAAAAATAAATAAATAAATAAATAATGCTAAAAAAAATAAATCCCAAGAACAAAGACAGCAAATGGTACCATTTTATTCTGTTATTCCCCAAAACCTCATTTCTCAGAGGTGGGACTTTTAGATATTGGATCATAAGGGAATGATTATCATTACTGGAATAGTCCACTGATGATGAGTTTACAGCTGGGTGTGGCATCATGAGGCAAAGCCCAGTGGAAAGAGGTGGATTGCTGGGGCATGGCCATCTCCCCCCTCTCCTCCCTTGATCCCTCACTCTGCCTCCTACCTGCCATGTCATGAGCAAGCCTGCTCGTCTTATCCTCTGCCATGCAGCACTGCCTAACCAACTATGGACCAAAGCCTCAGCAAACTGAGCTAAAATAAACCTTTCCACCTTAAATTGTCAGGTCTTGTGTCCTAGCAGTGCAAAATCAACCTTTGTCCAAGAACATAAGAAGACCAGTATCCCAGCTCAAATTCACAGACAGAAAGGAAATGATTCTTCCTTTCCTCTAGTCTTTGTTTTATTCAGACCTTCAAGGGACTAGACACTGCCCATATGGGGAAGGGAAGGCATCCAGCCCATCAGGTTCAAATGCTAATCTCACTCAAAACTTTCTCACACACAACAGAAATGATATTTAATCTGGGTATGCAATGACCCAGTTAACACAACCATCATATTAACCAAATGATATCCATAATTACATAACTTTTTTCTACAGAAATATGGAAAATATTTTACAGTATAAGCTTTGGTGATAGCATAAAGGAACCTAACTCCCAGCTTTGTTGAATGCTCTGGGAAACCTTCAACCTATGAACTCCTGTTCTCTCATCTACAAATTAGGATACCCACTAACTCCACAGGGCTACTGTACGTGTCACTCTGTTACAAAGCACCATGCAACATCAGGGGCATCAGAGATGATCAATGAGGTAAGATACTAACACATACTGTAGTCATGTGAATAGGAGAAAAAAGCAAAAAGCAAAACATAGGCATAATCTCATGAGAAAGAAAAAAATATTAAAACAATATGAAAATCAAAAGCTTAGGGCTAGAGACAATACTGAGCACCAAAATAACACTGTAACATTTTGGCCATATAGAAAAGTACACTTATATGTACTTTTAAAATCCCTCTCATCTTCTTTTTATACTATCATCAGCTGGAGTATGGTATCAGCCACAAACAGCATGGCACTGTGTAGCTGAAAGCCTAGATGTAACTGGCCTATGTTACAATAAGCCTGAGGATCAGAAGTCTAACAAGCCAGATGTGGTGCTACACACTGACAATCCCAGCACTCAGGAGGCTGAGGCAGGAGGATCGCCACAAGTTCAAAGCCAGCCTAGGCTACATGCTAAGTTTAAGGCCAGCCTGAACTATATAGTGAGATCTTGTCTTTAAAAACAAAAAAAGGAGGGAGAGAAAGAGAGAGAGAGGAAGACAGAGATCAAGCATATTACAATAGCAGTTGCTCACCTGTGTTGTGTCATACAACGTGCCAACCCCTACACCAAACACCCCATGTGAAGTATCTTGTTGATTCTATAACACCTTATTAGCAGGTGCTGCTATACAAACAGGTATCATCTAAGACAGGAAGCTCTGGGATGTAAAGCAATTTGCCCTAACCAGTCCAAGTGAAGTCACACAGCAAGAAAACAAAAACTCAGGTTACCTTGACTCTAAGATCTATGATTGTTGTTAACTATATTTTTCTATTTTAGGCCTTAACCTGCAACAAGCCCCCTCCATAGTTTAAAATCTATTGCAACACCAGTGTTAAAGCAATAAATACAGGCAATTAATTTACCCTACCAACAGTTCTGAAGACAAACAGGAATTACCAGCTGTGACTATTTTCTAGACTAACCCTGCCTTCCTGTAGAGCTTCCTATACTAGCACTGAGTTAATTGCAAAGAAAACAAGTCACTAATGCAAAGCAAAAAGTTCAAAGCACACAAACTTGACCCTCATTTGGTATCAAATTCCTTCAGCTAAGTTCTCTTGCCCTCTATTAGTTCTTAGAAGAATATCAACAATTCCCCCTCCTAAGTAAACATATGAAAAATGAATAATGCCCTATATAAATATAAAATGTACACTCTTATCTCATCCATTACCATAGAAGGAGACAGTGGTTCATGTAATTTCCTGCATTAAAAGCTCAAGTGGAACTTACTTCTCTGGTGACCCTGAGTGGCCCATGTGCTTCCTTCCCAACGAGCTGCCATACACATCATCCTCATTTTCATCTATGTCTTCATCGTCGATACTTTTCACATCAAGTTTCTGGTACCCAAACTCCCCATTCAAAGAAAGAGAGTCAATTTTCCATGAATTGCTGCTCTGGCTTCCATTAGAATTTGGCCCAAAAGGGCCTTCAAAGGTTGACATGATATTGACTGAGGAACGGTCTGAGTTTTCCTCTGAACTTTCCCCTGTCGCAGGTATCTTTTTAAAAATGTCCCCAGAGTTCTGTTCATCCTCTTCATCATCAAAAGAGATAATGTTGGGCACTTTCTTTTTCTTTTTCCGTTCCTTTTTGCATTTGGCATCTGGCAAAAGAAAGATATAATATGAGAAAAAGTGAGCAAGTGAAAAAATGAGCTACTTTACTACTAGGTCATGGAAAATCCTCTAGTATTCTACTGAGAAACAACTGTAAGACATAGTCCAATTTTTCTAAATGCTAAATATTTCTACAAAAGACTGAACAAAATGGATATGGGCTTCTACCTCTGATTTAAATAAACACAACACAGGACATAAATTGATATTGCTTCTTCTTGCAGTCAATTTGACTCAAAGGGTGTCACCATTACTGAAATTATTTCATTGTTTTACTGCAGAAAACACTCCTATGGCTGGTAGATAGGTTGCTGTCCACTGCTTCATGGTCACATGAAATAGCTCCTGGGGCCAGGGAGATAGCTCCGTGGCACAAGTGCTTGCCTGGCAAGTGCAAGGTCGTGAGTTCAAGCCCTGGTCCCACAAAAAAAAAAAAAAAGAAAAAAAGAAACAATTCCTATCTCTGTACCATGCCCATACAATGGAACAGTGTTGCTTTGCCCTTCGGAGTGGTATCTGTGTCTGCATCTTGAATTCAGCTTTGTCTACACTGTTTTATTTTAACAGTACCAGTTGATTTATTTAAAAGTTACAAAGAAGGACAAAACAATAGAGATTATCCTTAGAATTATTAATGCTTTGTTAAAGATCATGTTGGATTACAGGGTAAGAAATGGTATTAGGTGCAGGGAGCACCTGACTAGTTCTAAGGCGTCAGATACAACGCGGTTGATTACATATTAACTTAGCCGTTACATACTGGGGATAGTTGTAGGGGGATCCATCATTTTTCTATAGGGAACTCCTACACAAATCAGACCCAACCAGACCTCCCCAGTGCCATCCTTCTCTAATCTTTAAGATCCTAAAGCCATCTGGATGACAAAATTTCCACCCTTTGTCCCCATTCTCTATCCATATATCCTTCTCTCCCCTATGGTGCTGCAGCACTCTGCTTTGACCAATGAAATACAACAGAAATAACACTGCAATCTAGCCTCCTGGTATCATGAGGTCTGATAGCTACCGCTTTTGCCCTCTTAAACCACTACCTCACACCACTCCCTAAATGAGCCAGCCTAACTCACTGGAGGATGAGAGCCACATGTACCACTGAGGCCTCAGTATACTTTTAGGCACACGAGTGAGACCTTCCAATATCCTGTTTCCTATATCATTCATAGGGGATCTCTGCTCTAGAAAGAGATCATCCACCCTAGCCAGCAGTTCAATAAATTCATGAGTGAGCTAGAAAGAAACTAGCAAGAGTATCACCATGCAATCTCATGGAATCATTTTAAAATGATTACATTGTGGGCCAGAAACATAGGTCAGTGGTAGAACACTTGCCTAACATGTACAAGGCCTTGAATTCAATCCTGAGTACCAACAGAAAAAAACTAAAAGAAAAATAATGACATGTGGTAGGTTTAAAAGTTTAAACCATTTCTGTTGCCATTTGTTATACAGCAACAGCTAAACAGAAATCAAGACTGCCTTAGGGATGAAAACTAAGATGGGATCACTTGTTCACCTCCCTTAATAATGAACTCATATGTGCGAGATACATTAAGCCACTTCCCACAACTCCAATAGATAGAAACCAAAGTATGGTCTGGTGGTACCACACTGTAGAACACAACTCTTGAGATAACTGGAGGAAAAAGAAAAAAGTTCCAAAATGTCTAGGACTGGTAATCCTTCAAGTATCAAAATATCAGTGTCTTTTTTACACAAGGCTCTCAACCATCCTGTTTTCCTGCACCATTCATATGGGATTTCTGTTCCAGAAAGAGAGTAAAATAACTAGGTCTCTGTGTATTAAAGAACCCATGGCATTTTGAGTTTTCAGTATCATTAATAATTCCAAAGATTAAGATGTGTTAGTACATGTATCAACTCTCCATGATGGATGTGATCATTATTTACTGAAAATATGCACTAACAGAAATTAAAATTAGAGAGCCATGGAGATAGCTCAGCAGCATAAGCACCTGCTTGGCAAGCACAAGGTCCCAAGTTAGATCCCCCTACTGCAAAACAAACAAGAAAAAAGAAATCAAAATTAGAAAAGAAAAATATATACAGCCACTTTATCTCTGTGTAATGAAAAGAAAAATCTGTACTAAGGATGTTTAGATAAGAAATCATGTTTGCATCTTGTATTCTGACCAACTATAATGAAGACAACATTATGCAATGTACTAACTATTGTTAAAAAAATAATAAAAAGAAATGAAAAAAATAGAAAAAAAGAAAAGTGAGAGACTCAAAAATTAAAATTGAGAAAAATAATTCTAAAGAGAAGCCATGATTACAGCCCTAAAGGACTTGAGACTAGAGACTAGTACATAAGCCCAAAATTTCTCTTCCTACTCTACAAAATATTGAGCATCTCTAAATGCTCAAGGGGAATTACAAACTTCTTGCTTACTGGCTTCTTACTTGAACAAACTTTCTTTTGTTTCCATATAACCTAGCATCAAAGCTGACATCGCTTCCTTCCAGGCTCTGCTTAAATGTCATTCCCCCAACAGACAAGCCCAATAGTATTCAACCTCCAAAGTACTCTTATCTACACCTGGTTATACCTACCATAAGGACAGTAAGCTATGTGTATGCTTCATCTTTAAATATCTCCCCTTGGGGCCCAGCGGGATGGCTCAGTGGTCTAAAGCCCCTGCTTGGGAAAGCTTGGGGCGGACTCAGGGACCATGGGTCGATCCCCGGCACCACATGCTGTGCCAGCCCTGCCCTAGGGGCAGGCTGAGCCGGCCATAAAAATGAGCGAATAAACAAACAAAGGTTGTGAAACAAGAAAATAAATAAATAAAATAAATATCTCCCCTCATTCACCCTAACGGAGACTCTGAGGTAAAAGCCAGCAAAGCACATGGAGCACAGTGAGTGAATGAATGAGGATCAGTCTATCTGGGTTTTTATCTATCACCCTTACTCTGGTTTGTCTGCCTGAATCGTTTGTTTTTCTTCTCCATTATTTTCACATCTAGGTAAGATAGTCTGACTTCCTTTGACATGATTATGAACCAGAAAAATGCATACGTAACAAATATAAACTGAAGCGGCAGGTGTATCACACTCCATTCTCCTTGGAATGACTTTCAGATGGTGAGGGTGTCCCCCTCATCCACTCTGTTCTCCCTTTAACTTACCCTTATGCAACCCAAGAGCCTATCTTTGCTCACCATTACTGACGTTCTTAGACACAACAGGCAGAGGGTCAGTCTCCTGTTCAGACACAGCAGAAGAGGCCGTGATCTCCCTGAGAAGACTGCTCACTCCTTGTGTGGATTCCTTCAGCAAGGAGGTCACATTCTGTGTTGACTCCTTTAAGAGGTCGGAGACAGTGGGAGCAAACTTACTCTGCCCATTTAAATCCTTGTTGTCAATGTTAATGGCAAAAAGTATGGAGTTCAGACCTGCGCAAAGAAAGGGAAAGTCTAAAGTCTCTCATGAGCAAATAATACCTTTATCACCAGAAACAAGGCACAGACAACAGAGGACATAAGAAGTCATGCACTAATCTTCAAACATTTATAAAATCTTTCCACAAAATGGGTGAATGGATCCCAACTACCACATGAACTGAGTCTTTCCAGGTTCCCTCCCTACAAATTAGAAGATAGTTATAATCACCTGGGAGCAGGTAAAGGCACAATCTTCTAAGTCACACCACTAATTCAAGACCTTGGGCGAACAATTTATTATCTCCCTGTGGTTTTGTCTCTCTAGCTGTAAAATGGAGACAATATTATCTCCCTCACAGCGTTTTAAACATTAAAAAAGAAATCATCTACCAGAAACATTTAACTCAATTAATAATTAAAATGTGAACCAATATTATCATCATAGTTATAGTATGCAAAAATTTACACTAGTTACTACGGCCCACAAAGGAAATCGTCAAAGTGTGGCTTTTTCTCATCCTCAGATAAGGCTAACATCCTCAGTATGTGAGACTCAGTAGAAGTTTGTTTGGTTTTTTTTGTTTTGTTTTGTTTTGTTTTTTTTAGACAGGGTCTCACTATGTAGTTCAGGTTGGCCTTGAGCTTACTTCTGTAGTCAAGGTTGGTCTCGAACTCAGCCTCCCAAGTGCTGGGATTACAGGCATGCACTACCACGCCTAGCTAGAAGTTTTTAAGAGAAAAATTTAAAAAGAAAGTAACAAAGAATGTGCAAGAAAGATACAAGCTACCCACTTTCATCTTGTTGATTCCATCTTTCATACTTTGAGTAAACGTCAAATACCAAACAAGTTAGAAATCACCAAATTATGTAAGTCTAGGGCTTTCACAATGACAATATCATGTGCATGACTCTTACCTCATATGACTCTCACAACCCTATAAATGTGGTTAGGGAAATAGCAGGATTCCCATTTCACAGAAGAAAGCAAAGGTAACAAATATGATGGGATATGACCAACAAGGAGTAGAGACAGGACTCAAAGGAAGATTACTATTCCTAATTTTCTGGCTCTTTACATTACACCTACCCAGGCACAACCAAACCCTTTTACCCTAGGTTCTGTCTTCCAAAGTATCAAATTCTAAATATATGTACCCCACACTCAGGCCACTAAAAGGACAATGGTGAGTGATTCATTAAGTCATCTCTTTCTGCTGACCAAGTTTCCCACAACCCCTGGATGTGCCCAGGCTTACCAGCTGCCATGGTAGGAAGCATACTAGACCTTTCTTCATCCATCACGAAAGACCAGTCTTCATAAAAAATGCTGCAAAGTCAAGGAAAAGGAAGATGTTTTTAATAATAGTGCTTCATATCCACTACCTAAACAATTCCATTAGGCAGTTACTTGTAAAATCTCTATCTGGTCAGTCATACCAGAGAAGATAACATTATGTCTGAGGTCTCTGCTGGCTTGAAGCTTCTGATTATACACACAGGTCTGAAAGCATACATCCTAGGACTTCCTGACTGTTCCTCTGAGACCTTGGGGTTAAGAGTACTGAAAATAAGACATATGTAAATGTGTTTATAAGGCAGAAAAGTAGAAGACAAAGAGGTGACTTCCACTCAAGCAAGATCCCCAAGAGACAAACAGGAAATCCAAACTGGCCAACCAGGTTCACCTGACTTAGTCAAAGTAAGACACAATTTCAGAAAGAAAATAGCACCAGGGTTCCACCGACCATAGCATTCACTTATAGTACTTGGCTGGGCTACCAACTCAAAACCCAAGGGAACTTAAAAAGCCTCATGAATCTCAAGAGCAATTGCAAGAAGGTGTCACAGAAGCTTGTATGACCCATTCAAAGTTATCCAGCCAATAAAAACTACAATCAGGGCTTAATATCTTGTTTCTAAAGTTTTGTTTCCAAACATTATATGACTCACTGTAAAGCAGTAACAATCAAATATCCTTAATGCCATGATTCTCCCACCAAGTTACTGAATTCTAAGTTAACGGAGTCAAAGCTCAATTTTACTATAGTCAAATGAGTGTGGAATGGCCTGTACTTCAGTGAGAGACTGGAAAAAATTATCTGCTGATGTGGCTGAATGCAATGAACAAACAGAAAAAGAAAAGAGATACCTCATTTCCAATATACTTATCCAGAAAAATGTTAGTAGAAGCAAAAACCACAAGGTCAAGCTAGTATTTTCACAATTGTGACTCTTTGAAAATATGCAAATGTTTTCACGTATACTGGACTTGGTTTTCCCACACCAACCTAGGTAAGTGGCTAGTGATTCAAGTCCACTGTTTTTTAATTGAAATTCACTTCAACTTCCCATTGTTAAATTCAACTTTATACTGAGGATACAATGGTGAATTATTTACAAATAACCTGCTAGAAAATGCTTCACAAAAATCCATTTTAAGAAACCTGAGTATGTGCTTAAAGTACATTAGTGCTCGGAGGTACAGACTTTCCTCAGGCTAACTGGCCCTGAGCAGCACACAGGTGCCCAATGTCAGCCCCCTGGCTTTCAAACACTTCCATTTCACAACCACAGGGTATGAACACACATTTGGATGAAGGTATCAATGGGAAAATCAAATGTTGGTTTTCTTTTCTTCTGCCTCATGGGTTTTTAATAGCCCTAATACCTGACCCCAGAAAAACAAACGAATTACTAGTAGACCAGTATCCACAACAACACAAGCAAAATGGGAAACCTGGGCAGGAACACTTGGCAGGGCACAAAATCAAGTGACTGTACTATGGTACTAAGTGCCAGATCATAGAATTAAATGAAATCTCAATACTAAGAACCAGGACATTGATATGAAAGTTATTCAAGGAAATAGAGCAGTCTCTTTTGTACCATCAGGTGACAGAAAACATGCCTACTCCACCATTCTCAGAGAGAAATAGTGAGAGTCAAAGTAGTGAGATCTAAATATGATGAGTTAAATAAATAAGAAAAAAATACCACGTTAGAGCTAGCCCTGTATAAATTATGAGTGATTTACATTTTGTCAGTGGGTTCTACAATACTCTCAACTGCTCTTAAGGAAACGTGACTGGCCATATCACCATCAGGTCCTACTCGCCACACATGGGTTAACTATGCTTCCCATCCTGCCAAGCTTGCCCTGGTTAATGAGACAGGAGTAGAAATATACCTGTGGGAGAAGCTTTACCAGTCAGTGCTTAGTTCAACCAAAAATGCCTATTCATACCCTAACTCTATACATATCTCATAAATGAAATGTCTGTGGAAAAGCCTTGGTCATCCTGAATCCCTGCAATGCAAACACCCTGCTATCACAGATGTGCAGTACAAGAAATAAATAACTTGCTTGCTTCATGTCATTGAGATTTTTGAGCTGTTTATTGATCTATACAGAATGAATTTTATGTTTATTACCAAGAGAAAAAGCAAAGATTTAAATAAAAACAAAAGACTTCCTTCCTCAAAAATTCCTACTTTTTTCAGTCAGCTTATGATTGAGTGCATAAAACAATCTCAAATCAAAATTCTACAAAATGAAGAAGACCAAGCTAAGAAGAAAGCTCTCTCTGTATCCGAAGCCTGGATAATAAGCACTGATGAGTGCTGCTGTAGGCAGATACCATGCAGACCCCTTCAACGACATCCACATTGATCACCCTGCCAAGTGTCCCACAGCACAGCTGAGTAGCTTCAAACTGCAAGATGGGATCCACTTACACAAGGGTCAAATGGGGCTGCAAATAAAGAGCTCTGACTCTGCCTGGACTCTGTCATTTTCATCCCTGGAGTTCATCATATCCCTCCCAAGAAACTGTCCCACTGGGTACCTGAGCCTGCCTCGGTCAGCCAGAAGCATGTGCAGGTAGCGCTCCAGAGAGTGCTCATTGAGAGCGCAGCGCAGCCAGGCCCGGCCCCGGCCCACGTCCGAGGTGATGTGGCGCAGAGAGTAGAAGCGCTGCAGCTCGTGCTTGTTCAGGACCTCCTTCACATAGTACCAGAACACAGGCTCTGGGGAGAGAGGGTGGTAGGCTGTGTCACTTGGCTATAACACTAATCATTTTAACAGCAATTGTTCCCAGGCAACTTTTTGGATTGGAAAAGAGCTACTTCCTTAGCATAGAGAAGGTAAGAGATATCAAGAAATACTCAAAAATTAAAATGATTACAAGTCAGGTATGGTGGCACATGCCTGTAATCCCAGCACTCTGGAGGCTGAGGTAGGAGGATCACTGTGAGTTCAAGGCCAATCTAGGCTACAAAGTGAGCTCAAGGCTAGCCTGAACTGCATAGTAAGAACCTATCTCAAAAAGAAAGGAAAGAGAAAGACTACAAAACATACAATATAGACAGTATCACTGCTAGGTAACATCTTTCAGAATGTCCTTGCAATCTGTTTTTCTACACCTATCTTTTTATACAAAATTATATAAAAAAAACTAAAATCAATATTTGTAACAGACTGAATTAGGATTCCAGAATACATCATATCTTATCTCTGGAAGCTATGAGTGGTACTTAACACAGCAAAAGAGCATTTGTAATTGTGATTAAATTACGAATCTGGAAACAGAAAGGTTATTTTAGCTAGTCACTGTGAGCTCACGCTGTGCTAAGTACTTTAAGGAGCCAGAATGGGGTTTGACTCAGAAAAGGAGAAGGTTACGGTATGATTAGGGAAGTAAAGATTAGAATGATATGGCCACAGCCAAAGAATGCTGCCAGACAGTTAAAACTGGACAAGGCAAGACTATATTTTGCTCTGCAGCCTCCATTCTCCATAGGATTAGGAACCAGCCTGTCCACAAAACAGCAAAACTGATCTTGAACTTCTGGTCTCCAGAGCTGAGAGACAATAAATCTGTGTTGCTTGAAATCTACATTACATGAGGCACATTATTGTTCTAGCTGCTCAGAAAACTAAAGCAGGAGCAGCACTTAAACCTAAGTGTTCAAGGGTAGCCTGGGCAAAAAACAAGATCCTATCTCCAAAATGAATAAATAGCTACCAATGTTGTAGTGATTGCTGCATCTGCCACTTAAAAAGAATGTATCATACTAAAATTTTGTGTCTTGGTTCACTTTTGGACTAGATTATAAATTTTTTCCTTCTACAATTAAGTTTTCAGACATATACATATAATCCCAGCACTTAGGAACCTGAAGTGGAAAAATCATAAATTCAAGCCCATCCAAGGCTACATAGTGAGCTCATGGCCAGCCTGAACTTAAAAAGCACAACCTGCCACAAACAAACATAACACGAAACCAAAAAAGTCTTCAAACATGATTTTTATGCCTTCCCAGTGAAGCTTAATCTAGCTATTTCTCTGTTATAAAGAATATGATACACTGCTAATATTTCCTCTACATAGCAAAGAAAATTCTTATACATAATTAGTCTCATTTCTAGCTTCTTAGAAGAGATCTTCACAGGCTGAATTTCTAGGCCTAGGAATAGCAACAGATTTAAGGCTTTAAGACAAACCTTAAGAGTTTGTTAATATGCACTAATAAAATAGTCTTCTTTTTTTTTTTTTTTTTTTTTTTGCAGGACTGGGGCTCAAACTCACGACCTTGCACTTGCCAGGCAGACACTTGTGCCTCGGAGCTATCTCCCCAGCCCCAAAATAGTCTTTATTATTTTGCCAGCGTCTGATTTATTTATCTTAAAAGTCCTTATAAAATATTCTTGTAAATACTTATATATGCACAAAAGTACAGTCAAACTATCAAAGATTTAAATATTCAAACAGAAAAATTAAATCTTCTGAAAGAACAGGTAGGTAGAAATCTTAAAGACACAGGGATAGTCATGAACAAAAACCAAAGTACATGAGAAATACTTCAAAAAATCAATAGCTAGAATCTCATCTTTCTGAGAAAAAAAAAAACCTCAAGATTTGGGAAAAAATTACAGCCAATTGATCCTCACACAAGCGACTACTGTCTAAAACATATTAAAAAAAAAATGTCCACAAAATTGAAAGACCCAATCCAGAAATGGGCATCTGAGATGAATATACACTTCTCAGATAAAAAAAATATAAATGGCAAATAAATATATGAGAAAATGTTCAACATCATTGGTCATTCAAGAAATGCAAATTAGAACAACTCTGAGATTCTATCTCACACCAGAAAGAATGGCTATCATTAAGAAATCAAGGCAAAAAAAGAAATAAACCAATATCATACCACAGCAATATATGTGCACCCATGTTTACAGCACTGCAACTTGTGATAGGTAAGTCTTAAAAAGCAACCCAAATGCTCATGACCTGAACAGTGGATAAAAAAAGATGTGGTATATAAGCCGGGCGTGGTGGCACATGCCTGTAATCCCAGCACTCGGGAGGCTGAGGCAGGAGGATCGGTGCAAGCTCAAGACCAGCCTGGGCTACAAAAGTGAGCTCAAGGCCAGCCTCAACTGCATAGCAAGACCCTGTCTCAATAAGACAAAAAAAAAAAAAAGATGTGGTATTTTTACACAATGGAGTATTATTCAGCTATAAAAATGGGTTTTTTTAAAGGTAAATGAATGCAGCTAGGGACCATATTCATAAGTGAAACAGATCAGATTCACATGTGCAGTCATTATATTGTCTTGCTAGTATAGGAACCTGAAATAGTAAATAAAATCTGAAAAGTACAATAGATATTGTCAAAGAAAAAGAATCTTCTCAAAGGAAAGGAAAATCTGGGATGAGAAAAAAAGAATGGGAGAACAGATATATTTATGCATGTATGTAGAATGACTTGGATTATTCTATTATTGATTTCTGCTGGTCTACAGAGGGGAGACAGAGGTGTTTAATTTTTTTCCTTGTCCTTTTTAATTTCTTATAACAATTTTAACCAATTTTGCGTGCTTATATCTGGTAATCTGAACAATAAATTTGAAGTCAACATTATGCAATACAGCAACCACTGTCAAATTACTGTTTTGTTTGGTGAAGTTACATATTGTTTCTAGAGAGAAAGTTTTTGGTTTTGTTATTGTTGTTGTTGTTGTTGTTGTTGTTGTTGTTATTTTTGGTACTAGGGATCAAACTGAGGATTCTGCATTTGCTAGGCAGGTACTTATGCTACTGAGCTATCTCCCCAGTCCCTATATCAATTTCTTATGCTTTAGAGGGGTATTATGGGGGGGGGGGTTGTTGGGGTTTTTTTTACTATTTTATATTCTCTTTAGATAATAGTAAAAAAAAAAAAAAAAAAACTACTTATAACTTCCTCAAATCCACCCTTCTTATCTGCATGCAGTTTTCCATAGTAACTCTATTGTATATCTAATTTTTTGTTTGTTTGTTTTTTGGCGAGACTAGAGTTCGAACTTACAACGTTGCACTCGCCAGGCAGGCACTTGTGCCACTATCTCCCCAGCCCTGTATATCTAGTTTTGTGATCTGTTTTCTTCTCTTAACATCAACAATTTTGACACTGCCAATAGTAAGGATGACAGCAGTAGGTGCATTTCATTGAGTGTTAGCCACAGGTATACACCAGCCATTGCACCCAACATTGTACGTCTGACCAAGGCCATTTCCACACCAAAGATGAGGCCTGGACTGATGAAGAATCCATACAACAATACTTTACATGGTTAGCAAGTGGTATAGCTGAAGACAAGCTCAGAGGTAACGTCAAACCACCAAACATGTTTTCTCTTATGTAATAAGGAAACATAATCTTCCTCAAAATGAGCATATTCAAAGGTGACAGAATTCTGGGGAATAGGATAAAAAATAATCAGACAAGTTATACGCATGTACCAATTCCCTCGAGTGAGCATCACTATCATGTCTTACACATATTTAATTTAAAATTTTTCATAAGGGGCATGTTCATAACTGCTTAAGAGTTCAAAGGGGTAAAAGCTGAGCTCCACTGCTAGACCCAAATTCTTGTCCATGAGATAACAGGTCTACAGACCCTTCTGAAAATGTGGTAGTCTTTGAAGAACACAAATCTAAACAGCTCCAGAAACTGGGCACCAAATCAACTAAATAAGAACTGACTGCATTCTTCCTGTGAGCCATGAATTGGGCTGGCCCTGGGTATCAGGTATCAACAAGGTCTCATCCCTACGGGCACTTCTAGTCTAGTAAACAGGACCAACAGGTGAAGAGATCATTCAACTGAATGACTCTGGGCAACTCACTCAACTATGCTAAGCCTCTGATGCCTCTTCCATAAATACAAGAGTGTAGACACATCCAGGGTTACTGGGCTAACTGGAGAACAGGGAGATTCAGTGCTGAGCATAATGCCCAGCTTGTGATGACCAACCACTGTGCTTATAATGACTACCTCCCTGGAAGTGAGCATTTCTGTCGCTTCCTCTTTTGTTCTTAACAGCATCTCAACATATACACAGGTTTAAGTGTACCTATAAAGGCCAGATAGCTCAGATTAAAGCGCCTGCTTTGGCAGACACAGGGGCTAGGGTTCAATTCCCCAGGCCTGCTATACCGGCTCTGTTCCTGGGGCATGCAGAGACTGCAACTGAGACTGGGAGTGGTGGCGCTTGCTTGCAATCCCAGCTCTTGAGAGGCTAAAAACAGGAGAATCACTATGAGTCCCTATGAGTCCAATCTATGTAGTGAGACGTTGTAGACCCTGCAGACCCTGTACCCCACCCCCAAAAAAGTGCACCTATATATTTGTGGACCCAGCCACCCTTTGGGATTCTTTAAAATAAACATCTCAGAACAACTGACAAAACCACCAATGGGGCAGTTCTCTAGGAACTGTCTCCTGTCTCAGCCTTTATATGTCAAGCTAATCCCCTTCCAGAATTTGTTGGATCAGTCCAAAGCAAAAAGAAAAAAAAAAAAAAAACTGAAACAGTTTTGTGCCTTCTCTCAAACTGGGAAGGGAATTGGAGGAGAGCTTCACACCCTGAGCCAGCAGCTAATAATGTTTTGAAATACTCAGACAACCACCTGCATTTTCATCGCATTTCAGATCAAGTGACTCTCACCTGCATCTGCCTTTCTTGGAAAATGCAGTCACTTCACTCTGACCTTGAGTGCACATGAACACTTTATAGTATTTTCACCTTTCAATTTTGCAAATTGCTTACTGCTGTAGAATTCTTTTAAAGCTTGTTGGAGCAATGCTGACATTGATAAGAATTATCCTAGCAGCGCTCTGCTTCCATTGCAGGAATTAATGTGGTCTATTTAAAGTGCAGCTCACCTGCCATTCAAAGCAGGCAGTGTCCATAATTTAATTTTGGAATGTACACCAATCTGCTTTCGAGAATGGGATAGTTCCAAAAAGCATGTAAGGGACTTTTGATTCTCAAAACACCTAAAGCAACTTCCCACAAGAGCAAACGCCAGGACTGGGGTGCTGAAGTGAGTTGTGTAGGATACTTGTTACCAGAGGATGACCCAGGGGCTTTCAGCAATATTTCTAGAGGCCTCAGCTTCCAACAATAATGCCAACAATTCACGCTTTGGAGATTATGGGAAAGACAAACACTTTGGCTCAAATACTAGTTGAGGTATTGTGTGACTTTGGATGACTTACCTTGTCCTTCGTGTTCCTTATCTATACAACAGGGTTATAATATAATACCTCTAGGGTTTCTTATCATGGAAAAATGAGAAAATGCATACAGAGTATATCCAATAAATGCTGTAGGTTAGCTGTAATTAACTAATGTGTCAAATAGCATTTAATGGGAAACAGCTTTTTTTTTTTTTTTTTTTTTTTTTTTTGGTATTTTAGGGAAGGGTCTACAGGGTATTCTGGTTCTCACTACTACACTGGACTCGTAGTGATCCACCTGTTTACAGCTTCCTAAGAACTAGGATTATTCGCTGGGCATGGTGGCGCACGCCTGTAATCCCAGTACTCGGGAGGCTGAGGCAGGAGGATAGGTGCGAGTTCGAGACCAGCCTGGGGTACAAAAGTGAGCTCAAGGCCAGCCTGAACTGCACAGTGAGACCTTGTCTCAAAAAGACAAAAAAAAAAAAAAAAAAAAACTAAGATTATTGGTGCAGGCACTAACCTGCCCAGTCTCAATTGCTGTCTCAGGGTGCCCCAGGGGCAGGGCCAGCATGGTAGGCCCACAGATGGGATCGAAACCCTAGCACCTGCACCTGAGTACAGGCACTTTAATCCACTGAGCTATTTGGCCATCCCAGGAAATAGCTTTTAATATCATTAATACTTGGTTATTTCAAAACACAGTGTTGCTGCTGGCTCAGGCATGAAGCATACCCCAAATTCTCCTGTTCTAGTTTGAGAGTAGAGAGTGGGAACAAAGTGATTTCGTACCTGAGATAAAATATGAAGTAAAAGCCCAGCACAAGACAAACAAGCAGCATCCCTTTCCTTCTTCTGGTAACAGTATCCCCTTTTCCTATAGAAAACAATGTACTCAGTTCCTTGCATGAGGTGACATGGCCTCCAGCACTACATTACTCTCATGCTCCTCCCCTGAGAATACCAGGCTCCAGCAGAGAATAGACCTCCAACTCTCATCCTCAACCTAATCCTATTTATATTTTGTTCATTATGGATTTTTTGAACTAATTTTTATTTTGTTAATACTACATGAAAATGACATGTACCTTGATTGCTGAGATTTTTGCTACCCCTTAAATTTTATGATCAAAGTAAGACTTACTGACCTCACACTAGCCCTAGCTTTAAACCACTGTCTCCTCCATACAATTTCTACCTAGACCACATGGAAGATGAGGCCTGGCTGTCTTTCTAAAACTATTGGAAAACTATGTCCTGAATTCATTCCAGAACAATTTTTTTTTTTTGGGGGGGGGGCAGGGGGAAGTGGCAAACAAGTCTTGCTATATAATTTAGGCAGGCTTCAGATCAGTTCTCCTGCTTCAATATCAATGATGGTCAGAAAATATCAATTCCAAGCTAAGTCAAAGATATTTGATATTCAGAAAGCCAGTGATAATAAGCTCAAGTACCTATGTTATACAGTAATAGTATCACAAAGCTTTTCTGCTGGAGGGTTGAGAATGTAAACTAACAGACCAAAAATTGGAGAAAAAGAAGGGCTATGAGGATAGCCAATATTTTAGCCCTAGCCCTTCAAGGTCAGTAAGGACTCAGGATATAGGAGAACCTGTGCTGTAACATCCTATAACTCAGTGGTGTTCCAAATTTTCTGGTCAAGGAGATTATCGGACCTCAGAGGAAAGGGATAAATGAACTATAGTGCATCTAAGGAGAGTCACCCAGAGAAAAACATTTTCTCAGGCTTTCACAGAAAGCAAACTGACCAAGCAATGGCCGTGACTCATCCCAAAGGCTGACACTAACAACAGTTCTACAAAGTACTGTATATGGTCCCAAACTTAATCCTTAGGGGATTTGACCTTGGAAGATGCAAAAAATGAATGTTTTGTTATACAGGTCTTGCTTGGACTTGCCCTTGATCACCCAGCCAAAAAAAAAAAAAGGCTTAATTACAATGCATGAAACACAGAGCTAGACTGATGAGATGGGCTATAGGAGGCTTGGATCAATAACCTCCAACACTGCAAGCTTCACTGGTGGCCCATTGCAATTGCAGAACATTGGACTGTGTATGCATCTGCTTTCTCTTAATTCAAGAGAAGAATTTTCTTTTCTTTTCTTTCCTTTTTTTTTTTTCTTAGCAACATCAGTAGGAAGGTGGGTCATGCCCACACACTATGCTCTGTAGAACTATTGTGAGGACAATATACAATGTGTCAACTGTTAAAAAAAAGAAAGGGGAAGAGAAAAAAAAAGTAATGTTTATTGAAAGTGTTAATGTTTAACTGTTTGATCAATCTTATATACCTATATCTATTAATCTAAACTGATCTGATGATGAAAATATGTAATATAACCATTGTTAAATTTAAATAATAATAAAAAAAGAAAATAATTCTCCTGCCTCAGTCTCCTAAGTGCTGGGATTACAGGTGTGTGCCACCATGCCTGGCTAACAGCACATGTTTTTGTAGTAAATTTTTATTGGAACACAGTCATACTCATTTGTTTATGTACCTTCCGGGGCTGCCTTTCTGCTATAAGGGTACAACTGAGTAGTTATGATGGATACTACATAGTCTACAAAGTCTAAAATAGGTACTATCTGATCCCTTAAAGAAGGAAAGTTGGCTGACTTGTTATACAACTAGAAGTTCTAATGATGATATTAACCTGAAACTACCTATGGTTCTTTTCCCCCTAATGTACAGATACCCTCCTAGAAAGACTCTGGAGAAGCTGTTCTGATAGAAACATATGTGAGGGAGTACAATTCCAATCAGATTTCTTAGTGAGATCACCCTTGGCCCACTGGAAACTCATTCAATCCAGCAACCAGGCCCGGCATGTTAGTGAGACTTCCCTAGGCCTGCCAGAAACTCACTCGACTCAGCAACGAGGCCCAGCATGTGATGTAGACCACCCTGGGCCCGCTGGAAACTCATTCAACCCAGCAATCAGGCCCAGCACTCCCAGTGTGGAAAACTGCCGCAGAACTCCCTACTAGAGAGAAGACCCACCCAAGCTGATCCAGGAGCAGAACATCTTGCCAGAGTGGCACAGCACGTTTGCCTCCAAGGGAGGCATCAGGAAGAAGTGGAGCTCAGCAGCCAGACCCAAGCTAGACCCCACTGGACAACTTTGAACTTGGTGAATTCGGACCTGGTGCTAAGCTAAGAACTCTACCAAAGCTCTATACCAAAGGTCAGAAAGCAGGGCTACATAAAATGATAAAAGAAGGAGCAAAATATGCTCTTAGGCCCCAAGTCCACCCAGAACAAACACAGGAGATGATACCATAAATGAAACTGTAAATCACATACCTGAAATCTCTGAAATAACAGCATCTGAAGTAAAGAAACAACTGCAGAAAGGTATGGAAGAAATCAGATCAGAAATAATTCCTGAAGTAAAAAAAGAAATAATACCTATAATAAAAGAAGAACTAAGTGTTTCTAAAGACACTGATTAAAAAAAAATAGGAGGGTAGAAAAATGATGGAATCCTTGAATGAGCAATATAGGGAAGTAATAGAATGTATAAAGCAGATTCAAAGTGCTATACAGGAACTTAACACCTCAATCACAAGCTGGCAAAACTGCTTCAATGAAAGTGAAATAGACTTTCAGACCTTAAAGACACCACTGCAGCTAGTAAAGAGGTAAGAAAAGATCTCTTAATAACAACTAGGATGCAAGAAAAAATAATCCAACATCTGCAAGATGATGCAAAGATGTACAATGTAAGACTAATAAGCATCAATGAGAAAGAAGGAGTCAATACAAATTATCTAAAAAAGAATATGGGCAGATGTAGTAGCAGAAAACTTTCCAAATATGAGGAAACAATGTGATATTCAGGTATTTGAAGCATACAGAACTCCAAATAATATCAACCAAATTAAAGCCACACCAGGACATGTAATAATCAAGATCCCAGAAATTCACAACAGGAACAGTATACTAAAAACCACTGGAGAAAAAAAAAAAAAAACAGATCACATTTAAAGGAAAACCCATTAGAATAACAGCAGATTTCTCTTTACAAACAGTCAAGTCAAGAAGAACATGGAGTAAAGTACTTCAAGTCTTTCAAGAAAACAAATTCCAGCCCAGATTGATATACCTTGCAAAACACTTTGAAGTTCAATGAAGAAATGAAATACTTCCAGGACAAAGAACAACTAAAGTATTTCATGATGAAAAAGCCGTCCCTCAAATCCCAGCACTTGGGAGGCTGATGCAAGAGGATCAGTGCAAGTTCAAGACCAGCCTGGGCTACAAAAGTGAGCTCAAGACCAGCCTGAACTGCATAGCAAGACTCTGACTTAAAAAGACAAAAAAAAAAAGCCATCCTTGCACAATTTACTAAAAGATATTCTAGAAAGGAATCAAAATGACCACAAAGGAAAGAACCCACCAAATAGGGAAAATAGTTAAACATAGCAGAATAGGTTCATCAGCATATTCCAATTAGATTTCTTCACTCAGCTAAATGCCCCTTTGGTTTAAAGGGACTGTGGTTAAAATAGGAACCACATAACAAAACTTACAAATAATGTATAGAAACATTTTTTTTTTTTGGCTTTTGTCATGGTTTTGGGTTTTTCAAGAGAAACAACACAATGTAGAACACATCTTTTATAAGATTATTTTATAAACCGGGCGTGATGTCACACACCTGTAATCCCAGCACTAGGGAGGCTGAGGCAGGAGGATCAGTATGAGCTCAAGACCAGCCTAGCCTACAAAAGTGAGCTCAAGGCCAGCCTGAACTGCATAGTGAGACCCTGTCTCAAAAAGACAAAAAAATAAGATTATTTGATAATGAGTCACCCAGAGAATCATACACAAGGAGTGTAGGAAATCTCTACACATACTAAAGACCCAAAACTCTAGCTGAAGGCCTGGATCCCATGGTAATGTTCTGCTTGAATCCAGCTGAATACTAGAGCCCATAACAATGTCTCCCATGAGTCCAACTAAAGGCCTAGAACCCATGACAATATCTCATATGAGCATTCTGAGAAGCCCCAGAGGCCAATGGTGAAAGCTAGGAAGTCTGTAGTGGGATGAAAGATCAATGCTATCCTGCTATGTCTGGCTTCTTACATGTTGTGTAATATTTTTTAGATTCATCTATTCTATAGCATGAATTAGTACTGTAACTCTTTTATAGATTTGTTTAAATAGGAAATCTATTGAGCAGCAAAGAAAACTAGAATATCTGAAATGTGTACCTCATGTCCTCTTGGGAGTATGCCCCATCCTGTGCTAAGGATCCACTTACATCCTAAGAGGAGCAAAGTGATGAACCCACCAAAACTTCTTCACTGGGTAATTATGGTTTAAAAATTGAAATTTCTGATGCCAAAGATATATATTCATTTATGAGACATCAAGATTAAATATCTTTGCTGAGAGTGGTGGTGCATGCCTGTAATCCCACCATTTGGGAGGCTGAGGCAAAAGGATCACTGCAAATTCGAGGACAGCTTGGACTACAAAGGGAGTTAAAGGCTGACCTGAGCTTCAGAAGGAACCACTGTCTCAAAAAGGATAGACAGACAGAGGTTAAACACCTCTGAAGCATCCAGAGGTCACATCTGCCCAATAAGCTACACCAGATCTTAACACGCTGGAACACTTTCATGTCTCTTATACAGTCCTAAGCCCAAGCTTTCTGTCAGCCTAGATATTAAAGATTTTCCTCTGCACCCTGTGGACATCTCCATATCCAATAAACCCACAGTTTACACCCAACCCATGAGGAATAGTACCCTGGCTTCTGGCTTTCTCTATGAGGCCAGCTGTTCTCCACGAGCTGTTAATCATTTCTATCACCCGTGAATACTATTTTCTCTAAACCTTTAATAGACATCCTCCCAAGATCTCCTTCACCAGAAGCAGATATGAGTTCATAATAACAACAGAGAAACACAGGAGGGAACTGAAAGCATTACTGGAAGGGAAGGAAAAGGAGTGGACTTCCCCTTACAATCTAAAGGATGGGCTGTCCAGACACAAGTAGCTTCCTCCGAAGTTAATTTTCTACAGAAATGAAATTGTTAGCCAACATGATCCAATGAAGCAAAATAAAGACTCTGCTTTGAACTAAATAGAATCAGTCATTTTCAAAAATCCCCACTGAGCCAGGTGTGGTAGCTCACACCTGTAATCCCAGCACTCCAGAGGCTGAGGCAGGAGGATTGGTGTGAGTTCGAGACCAGGCTGGGCTGTAAAAGTGAGCTCAAGGCCAGCCTGAACTGCATAGAGAGACCCTGTCTCAAAAAAAAAAAAAAAAAAAAAAAATCCCCACTGAGGATCACGGAAGTCAGTCTATCTAATTTTATAGCAGGGAGTATATGAATACACCTGCTTCAAACTGACTGAAGATATGTACAGAAAGCAGAGGGCAGGGATTTCACTTCCCAGGAAAGTACATAGCATATCCTGAAACCACCATTTTGAACATAGTCTTCTAGTGGTCTCTACTGTGTGGATGATCAAGTGTCTTGCAATAACTGGAACTGCAACATTGAGTGAGGACAGACCTAGTCGCTGACCTTCGAGAAAGAGAAAACAGTCAAGAGAACAGGCAGCACTGCTCATAGGCTGGATGACAAAAACACTCAGGACTTTCAGAGGGGTGCAGACACATCAGGAATTCACAAATGACTTTTTGAATGATGTGAAATTTCAAGAGAAAACAGATTAAACCACAATGAGACACCAGCTCATACATAATAGGATGACCATTATTGAACAATACAAAAACAAAACATCACATGTTAGCAAGGATGTAAAGAAACTAAAACTCTTGTACAGTGCTAGTGTATTTCACACTATATTGGGAATGCAAAATAATGTAGTACAATAGAAACCACTTTGGTGTGTGACACTAGATTAGTCCACTGACTGGCTTACCATATTTCTGGTGTGGTATCATGAAGGTCCTTACTGATGAAAACAGACCTACTCTAAATGTGGGTGGTTCCAACCAACAGGCTTATAGCCTAGATAGAATAAAAAGGGAAAGAAGAAGAAAAAAAAAAGGCTTTGTGCTTCCTTCCTGCCTGTCATGCATGGACTGTTTCACCTCTGCCATGCCACCCTGCCTTGGAGCTAGCCAACTATGGACTGGAAAGTCTACGAACTATGAGCTAAGTAAACCTCTCCTCCTTTAACTTGTGGGTGCCAAGTATTTTGTTCCAGCAGTGAGAAAACTAAGACACAGTTCCCAGCACAAAAAAAAATAAAAAGTAAATTATACTCCAATAAAGTTTTGTTTTGTTTTTTTCCCCAAAAGTGTGACCACCTTGTTTTCCTTCAAGCAAAGACATAGGATACAATAAGGAGTCAACATTTGTGCCTGTGACAAGGCCATCACCGTGACCCTTCTGGCACCTGACCTGAGACTCTGGATCCTGTGAGAAATATATTTCTATTGTTTAAAATAAATCAATGAGTGACAATTTTTAATTTTTAAAACATAGGCACATACTTAAAATCATCTTAAAATGAATGGACACTATAAAAATTATATTCCAATAAATCTGAAGTTTTAAAAAGAAATAGTATTAATAAAAATAAATAAAACTAAAAGTAATAGACATTGTGTTTCGAGCCCAGGTCTGCCATGCTGGCCCTGCCCCCAGGGCGTGCTGAGACAGGAGCCTGAGACTGGGTGTGGTGGTATGTGCCTCTAATCCCAACACTTAGGAGGCTGAAAACAGGAGGATCACTACAAGTCTGATCTGCATAGTGAGACTCTGTAGACCCTGTACTAAATATATTTTTTAAGAAATACATCGTGTTTATAAAACACAATTTACTGAAACTCACATATGAAGAAATAGAACATCGAATGCTGAAGTGTCTATTAAAGAAAGTGGGCCCAAGATGTAGCTTAGCAACATAGCACCTGCTTGGTAAAGCACAAGGCCCTGAGGCCCTGAGTTTAATTCCTGGAACAAAAAAAAAAAAGCACATTCATATTAGGAAATTTTTCTGCAAAGAAATCTTCACTAGTTAATTATTCTATTTAATGAAGAAAAATGTCAGCTGTATACAAACAAATGGAAAAAGAAACACTTCCCAACCTATCTTATAAAACCTGAAAAAACTTGACTCTAGAGTATGACAAGGAAATTGCAAGAAAATAAACTATTACATAAACATAGGTACAAAAATCTTAAAATCAAATCTAAAATACATGCCATTGCCTGGTTGGGCTTATTCTAGAAATACAAAAATGATTTAACACACAGAAGTCAACCTCAATAGACACAAGTAAAGCTCCAATTGATAAATCCAACATCTGTTCACGAAAAAGATTCTTAGCACTGAGTTATAGAACGGAGATATCCTAGTTAGGTAAATTTTTTCTTTTGAGATCAGGAATAAGACAAAGGTGCCCATATTTTCAATGCTATGCCACAGCATATTGAAGGTTCTACAGAATATAATAAAAAAAGAAAAAGAAAATAGCCAGGGAGATAGCTCAGTGGCATAAGCACCTGCCAGGCAAGTAAAGGTGTTGAGTTTGATCCCTGGTACCACCAGAAAAAAAAGGAAAAACATGATTATACCTGTAAAAATCCAAATAATTGACAAGGTGACTACAAAAAATGCATATAGAAATACAAAAGGTCAAGAACAAGCAAATAACCTTAGTGATAAAGTCAAAAGACTTATACTTACAAGATATAAAGATATAATTTCATAAAAATACAGGGGAGGGGGAGGGGAGGGGACTACACTGACTTAGTTCATTGGAGAAAAAGTTTGTGTTTATATTGTTTGACCAGTCTTTTTTTTTGTCTTTTTTTTTGAGACAGGCTCTCACTATGCAGTTCAGGCTGGCCTTGAGCTCAATTTTGTAGCCCAGGCTAGTCTCGAACTTGCACCGATCCTCCTGCCTCAGCCTCCCGAGTGCTGGGATTACAGGCATGTGCCACCACGCCCGGCTTGTTTGACCAGTCTTGAATGCCTATATTTTGTAATCTGAGCAAGTACTTTAAAAATAACAATATATAATTATTAGCCATTGTAAATTATTTTATTTTTAAATTCTATATTAATTTTTTTTTTCTTTTTGGGGGGTGGGACCAGGGTTCAAACTCACAACCTTGCACTTGCCAGGCAGGCACTTGTGCCATAGAGTTATCTCCCTGGCCCGTTTTTTTCTATTTAAAATAAAATAAACATTTAAAAAAGAGGGGCCAGGGAGATAGCTCCGTGGCACAAGTGCCTGCCTGGCAAGTGCAAGGTCACGAGTTTGAACCCCAGTCCCACCAAAAAACAAAATACAAACAAACAAAAAAAAAGGTAATGTTCCTCATCTGTAGTCAAGGCTAATACAACGTCATGGATTAATTAATTAATTTATTGCTGTCACATTGTGAATATAATTAACTGTGCTAGAATGGTCCATGGAGGCACAATAATCAGTGTCAGCCTGCTCCTACAGAGAGGCAGGGGGGTGGAAAAACTAGGAAGTCAATCTGACTTAGATTAGAATCCCCAGCTATGCCTCTACCAGCTGTGAGAATTTGGGCAAATTATTAACCTGAGCCACAATCCCACCATCAAAAAGAAAGGAAGAAAGGGAAGGAGGGAGGCAGGATGGAAGGGAGGGAGGGAGGGAAGACAAACACCACTGGCTACCCTGGAAAATCATTGTGATGTCATCGTGCACGGCACTGCTGCAGACAGTTCTGTGCTTACATATTGCAGCAGCTCTCTCAGAAACTCCCCACCATTCACAAGGCAGGTCTTGAGATTGCCTTATTTAGTACTTGGGGAAACAGAGGCTCAGAGAAGTGATGTCCCAAAGAATTTGTGTGTGCCAAGTCACCGAGCAGGAATTTTGACCCTGTTGCCTAACTCCAAAGCCACACTATTAAGCCCGCACTCAACCCTTCAGCCAGCAGGAAGGAAGAAGGCTAAGAATCATCTCCATTAGTCCTCTTCAGATTTCATTTTCTTCATTCAGTCCAAAAGGTTCTAAGAGTTTTAAGAATAGACATGGGAAGTCACTGATCTGATCTGTTAACTGATAATAGTTAAAAATCATGAATCGTCCTTCCTCATGACAATTATTCACTAGAACAGAGATAGTAAACCATTTAGAGACTGAGTAACCAAACTGCAGTCCAAAACCCATTTATTCCAAGTGCCACACCTGTAATTAAGCCAGAATGCTGAGGTTTTAGTTAAAAAAAAATTCATACAACTCATGACAGCATCATAAAAAGGGCCCTATGAGCCCACTGTGGCACACATGCCATAGCATTGTCATCCTATACTAGAAGGAAAGAGGTCTTAATCACCCAAGGACCATCAGGAAGCCCATGACTGATTAATTAACACTGCTGACAAATTGAACAATGAAGCCTTTGGCAGCCACACCAGGACTAAGCTAGTTTGCTCTGGTCCCTTCTTCTAACTGGCACAGACTGCTCAGCACATCCTTATCTGCAGAAAATAGCCAGAGCCTCTGCACACTCAACTTCACAAGATGAAGACAAAAAACTCATGGTGAGACAAGGTAGATGGCAAGAATCTAACTGCTTGGAGATGCTTTGCAAACTGCTGGTGTTGCTCTGATTAACAGGACCAAGTAATAAAAAAGATCAGTTCTCTGGTCTGGGTAAGAACAGAAAGAACCACCCTTTGAGGGCAAAAAGAGTCAAAAGGGGGATGAACTAAGGAAGAAGTTAAAAAGCTGAAGCATGCTGAGAAGAGAGTAACAGGTTAAACATTTAGTAGGTGTTTCAAATGGGGTTCCCACTGAATTTTTCTGACAAGCCTCAGTGAAACAAGATAACTTCTTTCATAGTGAAAAATTAAGGCTCAGAGGGAGACTGTCTCATGGTAATAAGAGACTGCCACTCAGTCTTACTCCAAAGCCTGTGTTGCCTCTGCCATGCCCACAATGTCCCAGTCCAAATGGACTCAGACAAGAGCTTCACAGCTTGCTCCATACCAGTTCCTTCAACATATCTTACCTCCAGAGACAGCTAAGATGGAAACAAGAAAGATGGGGACCCAGCAAAGCCAAGAGGTCCGACCTGCAAGCTCTTAACAATAGGCCACACACCCATGCAGAGGCTCAGGGAAGTATCCCTGAAACAAGACACTGAGACACCACTGGCAGTGATTTCTACAAAGACTGAGGATCCTGGTGCTGGCTTTTCTTTGAAATGATGCCTTCTTTCTGTGGCTTTTCATGAAGGGGGCTCAGAAGTGACAAAGAAAATCCAGTGGTAATAGGAATTCTCCTTTTAGTCATCTCTTGACCTCCATGAAAACCATATTCATTTCCAAAACAGAGAAGTTATTGAGACAGCATCAGGAATCAAAGACTTATTGAATGCCTGAATGAAGAGAAAGGAGATGCACAACCCAAGGGAGAAGATGGCTAAGGATTAAGTTAGCATTTCCACAGATATCTCCACCTGTAGTGGTTGATAAAATGTGTCAACTTGGCTGAATGACTCAGCAGCCCGGTTCCCTGTTGGTGGGAGCAACATTCTGGGGTACAATTGGTTCTTCCCTGGAGTATCACCAGGGCCTGCCTAGGATATGATTGGATTTCTCCCTAGAACGGGATCAAGGGCCCGTCCTAGGGTATGATAGGTTCCACCCTAGGGCGCAATGAATCTACGTCAGAATGACTGAGCACAAAAAGACTCTTTAAAGGGCTGAAGAAGGAGTCAACACTTCACTTCATCAGAGAAGCTTCGGTCTTTGCATTCAGACTGGACTTCATCATCTGGCTTGCAGCGCAGACTCTTCAGCCTCCAGCTTAGATCTCTCGCCATCCGCAGCAGACTCTTCAGCCTCCATCTACAGACACTTCAGTCTTCCATTACGGACCCGTCAGCCGACAGAGTCTTACACGAAGTGCTGCAGTGAAGTCCAGGCCTCGGGACTGAATTCTTCAGTTGGAGCGTGCAGACAACCTGTGCGCGCTTCCTCATCTGACTCTGTGGCTATTGTAAGCCAATCTTACAATTTCTTATAGATTGTATATTTGGTGTTAATATCCATTCCTCTAAGTAAAACCCTGACCAATACACCACCCAACACACCAGCTCTGACTTTCTGCTGTGAAAGCACTAGCAAAAGATAACAGTTTCTTCAGCACTAAAAGACACCAACACAGGGACAAAAAAGTCAAGAATTCAGAGCAGCAGCCACAGCATAATAAGAAAAAAAAAAAAAAAAAAAACTGCCCTTTGAAATGTGGGAGGAGACCACAGGGCATTTTTAGATGACATAATTCACTCTCAGGTCCAGATCCAGAGCAACTTCTAACAGTTCCTCCATCCATGCTATGGAGATAGCAAAGGTCCTTACTACTCCAGGGGCTGAATGAGAACTAAACAAGTTAACTTATATCAAAGCCAGGCTTGCAATAGACACCAAATACAGGTAGTTATTATTAGCAGCATTATCCCTATCATTCAGAGACGTTTATACAACATTAAAATGAAATGACAGCAGAACTCAACGTTCAGAGTCCTGAGGGATTTGTGTTACCACTGAAGTCATTTAATCATTAAACATCATGTAATTCCCATTTTTTTCCTGAAAAGTTCCATGCCACTTTGGTGAAATAAGCATGCTGGCTGCAAGCTGCCAAACTCTGAGCAGTGGGTGACCTGTGGCTCTGAGAACTCTGCACAAAGAATAACTGTATTTAAATTAAAATGCCAGGGCCAGCAAGACAGCTCAGCTATCTAAATCACCTGCTTAGGCAAGCTTAGCCAGGCATAAGGGACTGTGGTTCAATCCCTGGTACCACATGCCATGCCAGCCTCATCCCCAGGATAGGCTGAGCCTAAATAAATAAATAAAATTTATAA
>PVJA010014317.1:0-33465 GCA_004027025.1 Myocastor coypus
ACTGGGCAGTGGTGCACTCCTGTAATCCCAGTGCTTGGAAGGCTGAAAACAGGAGGATCACTGTGTGTCCAATCTGGTGTAGTGAGACCCTGTAGACCCTGTACTAAATACTTGAAGAAACAGGCAAGTAAATAAAACAAAAAGTCTACCAGAATCTCACTATCCACTATAATGACTGCATATATATATATATATATATATATATATATATATATATATACACACCAGAATCTCTCTATAATGACTGTATATATATATATATATATATATATATATATATATATATATATATATATATTAAGATTTTACTATTTTTTCTTATGTTATGGCCAGCTCAGCCTACCCTGGGCGTGGGGCTGGTGCAGCATGTGGTGCTGGGGATCGAATTGCGGTCCTGCAGTTGCCTAAGCTTACCTAAGCAGATGCTTTAGACCACTGAGCTATCTTGCTGGCCCAGTGACTGCTTATATTCTGAGGGTCAGCATGCTCAAATAACCTGGCAGGTGCCTAGTGTGCAGCTTTCCAGTCTGGGAGATATGCAGGTCTCTTGGGAATTGTGGGCACTGAAGCTGGTCCCTTATGAGGCAGATCAGTATAAGTTACCCCCTTTCTTCATGGAGGTTACTGCTGCTGATACTATACCTGGAAATGTGGATTTAACATGCAAGCTGCTTTTTATTCCCCTCATTTTCTTCCCTGTCTAAGGAATTCAATGTAGAGTCTTGTGCATGCTTGGCAAATGCTCTACTGTGGAGCTTCTCCCTACCCCTAGCACTTACAATCTCTTGAGGTTGAGTTTAATTTTTATTGGCTTGTTACAGGTTCATACAGGTTTGTACCCTCTATTAACTCACAATCCAATAAATGTATTTGCAGCTTTTTGTGATCATCATTATTTATTTAATTAGTCACTTTTTGCTTTTTGCTTTAATAAAGACATGAAGTTCTTGGACCATGTTTCCAAAGCCTTTTTGCAATATGAGATATACCTTGTTCCTCTTTCCTTACCAGTAATGTGTGTGATCTTTTAAAGAAATCTTAGTAAGTTTTATTTGTTTTAATTTTTCTGCAATGCTGGAGATTGAACTCATGGCTTTGCAAGTGCTAGGCAAGCATTCTACCACTAGGGTACATCCTTAGTCCTTCATTTGCTTTCACATTACCAATGACTGTATTTATAATATGCTTACTGGCTACATATAGATTTACTTGATATCCAGCCACCTTGCTAGTATCCTTAATTTCATGTAGTGTTTTGATCATGCAGTCAATGATTTTCAAACTTTTTAACATCAGTAGTAACAGTATTAGGAGTAGTGTCTGTACTGATATTGATATCTGTTAGTACTAATAATGATTGTTAACTACAGGTCCTATTCCAAAAAGCTGAGATTATCAGTATGTTGGGCACAGCAACTTTAATCCATTTAAAAGTATTATGGGCTGTGAATGGTGGTACACTTCTGTAATCCCAGCACTCAGGAGGATCACTGCAAGTTCAAGACCACCCTGGGCTACAAGTGAATTCTAGGCCAGCCTGAATTGCATAGTGAGGCCCTGTCTCAAAAGACAAAAACAAGGCTAAAAGTATTATAGTGGGGTTCTCTGGGAGACTGAGGCAGAAAGATGGCAAGTTTTTACTCAGCTTGAACAACTCAGTGAGATCCTGTGTCAAAATTTAAAAGAGAGGGAATGCTCAGTGCAAAGGTTCTTCCTTCATGTCCTCCAACAAAGTATTATGGGGCTGGTGAGATTGCTCAGTGGACTAAGTGCCTGCTTAGGCAAGTGCAGGGACCAGGGTTTGATCCCCCTCATCACATGCCAGGCTGCTCTTCCCCCCTCTCCAGGCATGCTGAGCTTGCCCCTGGGCCAGGTATGATGTCGCACACTTGTAATCCCAGCTCTAGGGAGGCTGGAAACAGGAGGCTCACTAGGTGTCTGAGCTGCATAGTGAGACTCTGTACTAAATACATAAAACAAAAACAGAAATGGAGAAGTATTATGATGGCGAAGTTCTGCATGTTAGCACATGGGTTGTGCATACCTGCCATTGCTCTAGATTTTCAACTTTGACCCAAGAGTCTACAGACTATACTTGAGTTTTTATGTTTAGAATTTATAGTTATTTATAAATTAATTTATACATTCTTTTGGAAGGGTTGTTTTTGTTTTTGTAGTGAGGCAGGTTAGGATGTGGCAAAGTGGCAGAGCAAGAAGGCTTGACCTGCCAATTTCAAGATCTAGGAAATGCACAGAAAAACATTTCCTAGAGCCCTGAGAATGCTATTTTCAGTTCTCTTCACAGCTTGTGCAGGGTTTTGATAGGATGGGCTAGCTCTGAAGTCAACCTGAAGAGTGAGCTCTTGGACACTGTGTTTCATCATTGCACTTTGTTCCTGCAGAGTGCACTTCTTTTCCTACTTTTAATTGGCCCACACTCATTGTACAAAGTTTGTCTCTTTTCCTGCTTTAATAAATGTGAAAATCTTGCTATATTTTCTGCTTGTTTTGAGCAGTTCTTTGTTCAGGATAAAAAAACAAAAACAACAACAACAACAAAAAAACACCTTTTAGAAGGAAGCACGAGTACCTTAGAACCTGGAAATAGTAATGCTAGGGATTGAACTCAGGGCCTTACACGTGCTAGCTAAGCACTATACTATGGAGCTACATCTCCAGCCCTAATTTATGTTTTTTCTTGGCTTGCACTCTGCAAATAATGAGTACTAGTTGCTCTTTAATTTCTTAAAGTATTTAATTAGCTTAAGCATTATTCATGATTTTTTTTTTTGTATTGTGAAAAAAACAGACTGTAAAGGTGGGACTGTGTAGTGGAGACCTTGGGAACATCTGTCTGACCCAACATAGATCTGTTAGTTGGCCTTTAACCTATGCATCCAATCCCTTCCAACCTGTTCCTTCCCACAAAAGACTGGTGTAAACTCAGGTTGGGCGTGTTACCAAGCTCACCAATCATATCCTTTCCTTGGAAATCTGCTATGAGGCCCCGAAAAGAAAGATTTGGTCCTAAGTGCCCAAGCACCATAAGGTAAAGACTTGGAAGTTACAGTTTCAGCTACCTATGTTCTACTGTTTGTCTGGGTGCAGAGAGTTCCTTTACAGATAGAGTTTAGATCATCTATCTAGATTGAGGCAGAGAGAACATATCTTGAGTCTCACAGAGCTTTAGCCCTGTCCCATCCTTTTAGGCACTGGCTGTGTTTTTGTTTCTCCTCTTCCTCCTTCTGTTTCTCCTTCTTTTTTCTTCTTCTTGATTGTAGGCAGCAAGGTTTGGTTTCTCTTACTATGATCTTTTCTTCTCAGCACTGTATTCCTTTTTTTTTTTGGTCTTTTTGAGATAGGGTCTCACTATGCAGTTCGGGCTGGACTTGAGCTCACTTTTGTAGCCCAGGCTGGTCTCAAACTCGCACAGATCCTCCTGCCTCAGCCTCCCAAGTGCTGGGATTGCAGGCGTGAGCCACCATGCCTGGCACTGTATTTCTTTTTTTAAAATTCCATTTCAGCATATTTAATCAGAATATTTAATATACTCCAAAATCTGAAACTTTTTGAGGACTGGTATGATCAACGAGTTTCAGATTTGGAGGTTTGGGGCTCAACTGATACGGTCTATGGACATGTTACACAATGCAGAAATCTCCAAAATCTGAAATACTTATGGCACCAACCATTTCTGATAAGGGTTAATAAACCTATGTTGCTTTGTCTTGTATTTCTTTACTGTTCTCTGAGGAAGATATAAATTTGTTATTTTCTCTGTAAGAACAAGAAATTAAGGGAACTAAGAAACAATAATGGCAAACATTTATTCTAGTTCAGTAATCATTATTTGATTAGAAAGATTACTTATTTATTTACTTATGATACTGGAGATTTATTTCTATGGCTGGCTCAGCCTGCCCTAAGGGCAGGGCTGACACAGCATGTGGTGCCAGGGATTGAACCATGGTCCCTGCAGCTGCCCAAGCTTTCCTAAGCAGGCACTTTAGACCACTGAGGCATTCTGCCGGCCCTGCAAACACTTTTTCTACTGAGCTCTCTCCCTGGCCCTAGAAACGTTATTTTCCAAATGTGAATGCAGCCTTTTTGACTTTAGGCAAACCAGTACCAATCTGTAGCTGAGGGGAAACAGGAAGGAAGACATTTTGAAATTACTTTCAAATGTCCTAGAATTTCAGTGATGTTATTTCCTTTCACATATAAAATGTTGACCTCATACAAAAAATGGTACTAGATATATTCAGTGTACAGTGTTCTGTGCATCTGTGCAGGATATGGGTTTGAGATCTGTTTGTGGCCCCTGAAATGATCTAAACTTTAATATCTGTATATTAGTTAGTTGCAGTAGTAACCTAGATGCTAGGCTTAGTCCTTACCGTAGCTCTCCTTCTTATTGTGACATATATCAGGAATCCTCTAACTAGAAAAACTCAGTAGCTAATTTTAAGTAGTTTCTATCTAAAAGGAGTTGTGATGAGGAGAGGGAAAAAAGTAATAGGAAGAAGAGAAAAAGGATTGTAGTAGGAGAAAAACAGAGTCTGTTCAGAGCCCAAAGTTTCCTTGCTCTAAATTTTGTTTGTCTGAACTTTGATATTTGCAAGTGAAGGAAGTGCAAACTGGGAATGTGTGGATTCTCATGCTTGTTAACTACAGGAGATTCTGATTGGTCTGGCTTGATCATGTACCTGAACCTATAGTTATAACCAGGAATATACAGGACTCTCATTCTTTGGCTGCCTGAGCCTTGGGTCTAACGTTATGCCAGTTGTGAAATCATTAGAGAAGTGGGATCTTCAGGAGGAAAAAGAATGTGAAACATGACCAGCACAGCAAAAGGCCATGACTTTTTTTTTTTTTTTTTTTTCTTTTCCGGTACAGGGATTGAACTCAGGACCTTGTGCTTGCCAGGCAAACACTTATTCTACTGAGCTATCTCCCTGGCCCCTAAATGGTGGTCTTTAATAAAACAATACAAGCCCATGGAAGCATTCACAAGTGTATGTGAAGTTTCTTCTCGATAAAATTTAGTTTTTATACATGGATCCTCAGTGTGTGTCCCCAAGTTTAATTTTATGTTGTGTCATTTAAGACAAAGCATATTGTACTATTCTGTGATTGAATTAGGTGGAGTCAAGTTTGGCAGCTTCATCTGGTTGGGTGAGTTTCTTTCTTGTTTCTTTTTTTTGTGTGTGTGTCTTTTTGAGACAGGGTCTCGCTATGCAGTTCAGGCTGGCCTTGAGTTCACTTTTGTAGCCCAGGCTGGTCTCAAACTCATACTGATCCTCCTGTCTCAGCCTCCCAAGTGCTGGGATTACAGGCATGAGCCACCACGCCTGGCTCTTGTTTCATTTTTGAGACAGGGTCTTGCTATGTAATTAAGGTTGGCCTTAGATTCACTGTGTAGCACAAACTGGCCTTCTATTCTTGGTGATCTTTCTGCCTCAGCTTCTGGATTTCTGGGGTATAGATATGTGTCTCTACACTCATCTTAGATAATCTTTAATTTAGAATTGTGAACTTTTTTTTTTTTTTTTTTAAACCAGTTTATCTGCATCAGATTTTTCAGTGCCTAAGATTATATTGCTAGTGTTACCTTTTGGTCTTCACTGAGAGCCTTTTAACTTTTGGTCCATCTGGAACTGAAAGGCGGAGCTAGAGAGAGACACTCTTTCAGCAGTAATCTGATTTTCCTGTTAAGGATCAGGGGAGATAGCAACTTGGTATTTTTCTTTTCTTTTCTTTTTTCTTTCTTTTTGCGGTTCCGGGGATTGAACTCACAACCGTGCACTTTATTCTACTGAGCTATCTCCCTGGTCCTTGATATTTTTCTGAAGGACATTGTCCTTGTTTTTGAAAACAATTTTTTCCAAGATTGATCAAATTAGGTGCTGAGAGCTTTTAGTATCTTAAAAAATATTATGTTGCACTTGTTTGCTTTTTGGCATTGAGGATTGAACTCAACATTGAACTGCTTATCAACCTTTTTTATTTATTCTGAGATAGGATATTGCTAAGTTGACCTTGACTTTGTGATTCTCCTGCCTCAATCATCCAAGTATCTGTGATGATAGGCATATGCAGTATCACTATGTCCAACTATTACATTCATTTAAAAAGTTATAGATAAGGTATTTTACTTCCCACCTGATTATAACAAATAATGGTCATAAACCCATCTTAGAAACATCCTTGACCTTTTTTCCCTTCTGTCTTGAGTTGCCAGTTTCTGGTTTCATTTCCTTCCACATGAAGCTGAGACCTCAGAGTGGGACACTTTGAGTATATCTATTTTACTCATTGTTTTTTTTTTTTTTTTTGCGGGGCCAGGGATTGAATTCAGGTCCTTGCATTTGCCAGGCAAGTGCTTATTCCTACTGAGCTATCTCCCCAGCCCCTTACTCATTGTTCTTATGTCATTTCTCTTCTACAAGCT
The DNA here is from genome assembly GCA_004027025.1 of Myocastor coypus. Taxonomy (NCBI): domain Eukaryota; kingdom Metazoa; phylum Chordata; class Mammalia; order Rodentia; family Myocastoridae; genus Myocastor; species Myocastor coypus. Next base: position 6,455 of record PVJA010014317.1, read on the forward strand.
TCCATTCCTAATCCAAATGTCTGTGTTCTGTTTCTATTTTTGTGCACCTGCAAGTCGGCTAAAGAGCTGGGCATGGTGGCACATGTCTGTAATCCCAGGAGCAGATTATTATGTCTATAATCCTCCTGAGCCAGGAGGATTGCTGCATATTTGAGGCCAACCGGAGTTACTAAGTGAGTTCAAGAACAGCCTGAGCTAAAAAAATAAAAATAAAAATAAATAAATAAAAGTCATCTGAAGAAAGCCATACAACCTTTTAGACTTGTCCATTCCCTTAGCTTTTTTGTATAAGTACTTCTCAGCTTTATCTCCAGTCCTCACTGACATTGTACCAGATTTGGCTCTCTTCCTCATGTCTTGGAAACTTCACCCTGAGGAAGTGAATGTGTCCATCTTCTGCACTTGCCACCCAGCCCCCAGATAGATGAGGCTTTCCTTTCCCATATTCTAGATGATTGTCTTTACCTGGTTCCTCTGAGCCCCAGTGCCATTACTTTGTGCTAACATCATGATGTCCTACTTGCCTGTCTATGCCAGGTAGTATGGCAGATAGAAGAATAGCGATAGGGTCCCTACTATTCTAATTTACATTTTGCTTGGGCAAATGCATTCTCATGCACACACACACACACACACAGAGGATTCTCAGCTGTTGCAAATGCTGTGGAGAAAGTATTCAGGAGGATATAATATAGAGTCCAGGGAAGATATTTACTTGTGGTCAGAAGTATATGTGGACGTAATTGTGACATAGTCTTCTAGGCTATCTGTCTTACTTTTCTCATTGCTGAGACAAAATACACTTAACACACAAGTTAAGGGAGGAAAAATTTATTGAGTTCACAGTTTGTAAAGTTTTCAGTCCATAATGGACTGGCTCTCAGGTACAGTGATGTGACAGGCACTGAAGAGGAGAAACAGTTCATTGTAGGCAGAAGGCAACAAGGGATGACCACAGCTCTATCTCGTATAGTGTGTGTATGTGTTTGAGACAAGATCTTACTGTGCAGTTTAGGCTAGCCTTGAATTTACTTTGCAGCCCAAACTGGTCTTGAACTTGAAGTATGTTCCTCCTGCCTCAGCCTTCTGAGTGCTGGTATTGCAGGCATGTGCCACCACTTTGAACCACTTCCAGCATCTATCCCTTATATTATCCAGGTTACCCACCATTAGGGTGCATAGCACTCACACCGTTAATCCTTGTTCCCTTCAGCCTAGCACTGCTCTGTGAATCAATCCCAGCATCACACACCCTAGGTCCAGCCACTTCTGTAAAAGCCCTACCTGTGACACCATGAGGTTTTGAGGGAACAGCATCTGAGGGATTGACAGTTGTTGGCCAACTTATTTCACCCAGTTGAGCTGAATCAGCATGGTGCTGTGGAAAGCCCACCTGAGGATTGTTGTCAACAGCTTGACAAGAGAACTGGAGGGGAAGAGGGTGCACTGTTGATTCTCCTGGAAAAGCTTGTCATGCTGGCTTTCTTGGTATGAACTCAGCTGTTCTCATCCTTGGAAGAGCTCAGGACCTTGCCGACACTGAGGATGGCTGCAGTTCTTTTGGAGGCTGTGGTGCTTGAGCATTGCTTCCTGGCTCCAGTACAGATCTCTCATCCTGCTGGCACAGGTCCTTCATTCCACTAGTATAGACTTTCTGGCTTTAACCACTGATCTTTGGGGCTTCCCAGTATAGATCCTTGATACAGAGTTGCATGAGACATTGTCGTGGGCTCTAGACCTCCAGTTGGACTGTGAAGGACATTACCATGGTATTCAGGCCCTCAGCTGGATTCTTTGGGTCTTTAGTCTCCCACATTCTTTTGTATTTTATTTTTTGGATTAATATTGTAAAATAATCTTATAAAATGTGTCCTGTAAACATTGACTGTAACACGATAAGAGCAGCTTTCATAGCCTAAAGGTACACAATATTTGACAAGAAGGCCATTGTGAGGGTGAGGAGGATATAAACTTAGGGAGGGCCAGACGTGTAGGGCATTATAGATAGATAAAAAGATGGGCTCAATTTGTGGGTCTGTAGGCCCCAATTTAAATTATTTATTTACTTATTTGGTACAGGATCTTGCTGTGCAGTTCAGACCCATAGTGGTCCTCCTATTTGTCTCCCCAGTGCTGGGATTACAGGCATGTGTCACCACACCCAGTTTTGGTGGCTGGCGTATGGTATGGGATCAAACCCGGGTCCTTGTGCTTGCCAGGAAGGTGTTTAGATTGCTGAGCTAGCTTCCCCACTCCCTACTCCCAATTTGATTATGCTTGGGTTTTTTTTTTTTTTTTTTTTCCTATTTTTTTTTCTCTTTGTCCTGTTTATCTTAAGTTTTGCTCAGCTTTATCTTCGTTGACATGTTGCTTCTGGTAAACTACTGAATTTGAAGGAAGCTCATAGGAACCTTTGAATTTGTAGATAGCCTGACAGAGGTGCTGGTAGCTTGATGATGTTATCTCCTATCTTCCTTTGATGTGCATATTTCTTGGTAGACTGCTTGATGCTGAGTGTTTTAGGATGAGGGCTGGTCCAGAAGAAGCACCTCCACAGTCACTTGCCCAGGAATTGGAGTTTTAGAGCTTCCTTAACTGTCATCTCTGGAGAAGGGAGTGGAGCTGGAGATTGGATTCTGTCTCACTGTAACTGGTCGGTCAATCCTGCTTATGTAGTAGAATTGCAGATGGAAACTGAAATGATGAGATTTGAAGAGCTTTTGGGCTGGTGAACACACAGATGTGCAGGGAAGTGAGACCTATGTCCCCAGATGAGCAATCTTAGAAGCCCTTCCCTAGGCCCATACTTTACTTTTGAGTCAGTTCCTGATTTGTATAGTGCTTTCCTGATTTCTAACAAGTCATTCTAGGTAATTACTGAACTTGAAGGGAGTTTGTAGAAACCTTCAGATTTGTAGCCAGCCTGCCAGATGTGCTGGAAGCTTAGGGATATGCAAGGCTAGATGCTGGTGTTTGAAGTGGAAGAAGTCTTACGGATTGACCCCTAAACCTGCGGGTCACACTTTGTGTCAGAATTTAATTCAGTCTTAAGACACCTAGTTGGCACCAGAGCATGGTGATTAGACAACCAAACTCAGACCCTGTGTATACTATTCCCATATATATCTGTGTAGTGTAGACTTAGTTCATGCTCTTCAGCCAGATAGGTGGACAGATGATTATAATTTTGTTTTATAAGCTGGTAAACTGGACTATCTTTGATTGTGATTTAATTCTGTCAGTTCTCTGTCAAAATATTGTGAATCTGTATCTTTCTGATCCCACTGCTGCTGTCTTGATTGTTATTATTTTTAGGCTTTCATTATTTTTTCACTTTGCTCTTACTGGCTTTCCTATTGCCCTTCATTTTGTATACATATTGTTGCTAGAGGAATCTACTTGCTTCAAAGGACTACACTTTTGCCCTGAGGTTACATCTCCTAAAGGAGCCTCAGTCTCAAGCTGCTTGATATCAGGATCTTTCTGTAGACTTACAGGTAAATAACGACTATGAGGTGCTTTTCTTCACATGAATTTTTCTCTGTTACAGTTTGTCAGATTAGGAATTAGAATTGAGATATTTACAAAAGTATTAACAAGTCTATTTCAAATAACTGATGAATTTTAATATAAATATTTCAATAAAACTTTTAGAAAACAAAAAAAGTTAGGGAAAAGGATTGCATTGTTTTACATTTCTATAATTTTTTTTCATGTCTTGCTCAATAGACTAACTTGGTTCTCATATTTGCCTCTATAGTAATTCTGTTGTGAAATGTTTTGTGAAGTAGTTGAAAATCTGATTTTTCACATACGCAGTTGAAAAAAGCCAGAATCTTTTAATAACATTTTCAGAAAATTGTGGTAATTCAGTAATACTATAGCATATGCCAAAACTTGTCCTTCAGTAATACTATAGTTACTTGTAACATGAAATCAGAAGTCATCTCAGGGAAGTTTTCATACTCTATCAAAATAAAATCTGTTGCTAGATCTTGTACTTTGGGCATTTTACCTCTGTATGATTTTGTGATACTGTGTACCGGACTTTTGGAAAACATTGATTCACTGAGTTCTGGAGATCTTGCAGATGTTCACACACATCACACATCATCACATATCTTCTTAGAAAATCTTATAAATAAGCACTAGGAAGCTGTCTATCTCACAGTGGCAGATAGGATTTTTATTTTTTACTTTTATTATTTTTTAAATTTTATTTATTTTTTTTCTTGTTTCAGAACTTTTGTTTATTCACTCATTTTTATGGGGCTCAGCCCGCCCCGAGGGCAGGGCTGGTTCAGCATGTGGTGCGGGGGATTGAACCAAGGTCCCTGAAGCCGCCCAACCTTTCCCAAGCAAGTGCTTTAGACCATTGAGCCATCCCACTGGGCCCCAGGATTTTTTAAAAAATACATATTTTTTAATGTATTTAGTACAGGGTCTACAGGGTCTCACTACATAGGTTGGACTTGTAGTGATCCTTCTGTTTTTAGCCTCCCAAGTGCTGGGATTATAGGCATGTGCCACCATACCCAGTCTCAAGCACTGTCCTGGCACAACCCAGGGGCAGGGCCAGCATGGCAAGCCTAGGATCAAACCCAGGCCCCTGCATGTGGCTAAGTAGGCACTTTAATCCACTGAGCAATCTGGCTGGCCCAGAGTTTTCTAGTGTTGTTGTCAGCATTAAAAGTTGTTAGATTTTTTTTTTTTTTTTTTTTTGAGACAGGGTCTCACTATGCAGTTCAGGCTGGCCTTGAGTTCACTTTTGTACCTCAGGCTAGTCTTGAACTCACAGCAATCCTCCTGCCTCAGCTTCCCAAGTGCTGGGATTACAGGTGTGCATCACCATGCCTGGCTGGTTAGTTGTTTTTCTTGAAGCAGTTAGCTCACTTTTTATTCTTTGAGAAACTGTCAAGATACCCAAGTGTGAATAACCATAGTTTTTCTGTTGCCTTTGAAGCTGACAAAGTAAAGCTGGTGGTGCAAGCCCAACTGCTCAGGAGACTGGAGTGGAGGATAACAAGTTGAAGGGTAGCTTAGATAATTTATTGACACCTTACCTGAAAGTAAAGGCTGTGCATGACTTGTAGCTTAGTGGTAGAATGCCCTTGTTTTCAATTCCCCATTAACAAAATAAAATAGTATTCCATGAAAATGGTAGTTGGTTGGGCTCACAATTTGCACTATTGTACTAATGTTTTTCCTCAAGATAGCCTTGGTAGTTCTGTGTGTCCCAGAAGTGTTTTCTGAGGCTTTTGTCAAGTGAATATTAAACATGTGTACTTGAAGGCAGAGATTAATAAAGCAGTGTTTTTTCATGTCCATCAAAGATAGTCTGGTGTGAAACTAATTTTATTTATTTATTTTTTTCTAACATAGAGTGTGTGACAATAAAGAATACAGTTGCTGTTTGTTCCTAAGGTGGCAGCAGTTCTACTTACCATTATTTTTGTACCAGTGTACATATAAACACAGAGGAAGGGCAAATAATATGAGTACTATGGTGATAGCAGTTTTGGTTTTCTAGGACCCAGAGATCCACAGCCCACACAAAAAGTCCTTTATTTATTTTTTAAATCTATTTTGAAAAGTCTTTATCCCCAGCCCAGGTAGAGAACTTTAATGTTTGGATCCTGTTGACCTTCCTAGTTTCCTTTGCACCACAAATATACTTGTATCCCATAATACCCTTCCGCTACCTTTTCATTTTTACACATCCCTCCTCTCCCCAGGATTGAATCTAGAGCTTATGCTTCCTAGGCAAGCACACCAACACTAAACTACACCCAAGCCCTTGCATCCCATATAGCATGCTCCTTGACTCTTTTTTAAAAAGTAATTTTAATTAATTAACCTGTTTATTTATTTTTTGACCCTTTGAGACAGGGTCTTGTTATGCAGTTCACGCTGGCCTTGAGCTCACTTTTCTACCCCAGGCTTGTCTTCAACTTACACCAATCCTCTTGCTTCAGCCTCCCAAGTGCTGGGATTACAGGTGTGCACCACCAGGCCCAGCTGCTCCTTGACTCTTTTTTTTCTCCTGCTTACTCACCCTGTTCCTGACTAATGCATTTGTTATTGAAGCAAAAGCCCCTGCACCTGCCCCAGCTGTGAGCCATTTTCCCTTAGATTCTCAAGTGCTGAGTATTTAGTTTTTTTGTGGGGATCTCTGCTATGCTGTTCATAAGTTTATAATCTTTTCATAACAAAAGCCTTGTGCATCCCTCTTGTGACAACCTTATTCATGCTAATATTTTGAATTTTGACATTGTAATTGTTAATTAAGCCAATAAATAGCGGATTTTTTTTTTTTTTTGAAAAGGCTTTCTGCATGTATATCTCTATCTTCTGTCTAAAGAGAAAAAGTTTAGTCTAGCTAGAAGAATAGCGGTAATATCATGCTTGAGATGCTTATGGTCTGATTTGTCAGCTTTTTTTCTTAGAGAATGCCTCATAAGATCTCTCTTCTTTGCTCCTTTGAACAAGAGATAATACAATCCCCTTCCCCATCTTCTTTCTGTGTGTACTTGGATCAAGCATTAACCCTGAACTTTTCTAGAGGTTTTTACTAACAATTGAAAATGAAAGGAAAGCTTAAAGGTAGAGATAGTGTTGAAAGGATAATTAATTAATTAATTTATTGTGGTACCAGGGATTGAATACAGGACCTTGTGCTTGCCAGGCAAGTGCTTATTCCACTAAGCTATTTCCCTGGCCCTCGGATACCTTTTTTTTTTTTTTTTTTTTTTTTTTAGTGTAGCAGAACCAATGGGTAGAAATATTAGTGATTGGACTAGTCAGTTCCTACTACAAGAAAATATCTGAGACAAGCTATCTATAAAGAAAGGCTTTTTGAAGCTCACATTTTTCATTTCCAAGATTGTATGGTCCTATTGGATGGTTTTCTACTGAGAGCAGTATTTCATGTTAGAATATACACTTGAGTGCTTACATTTGGAGCCAGGGAATACGGTCCCACAGTTCCCTTTGAGGTCATTTTGCACCTGTGCCCTAAACTTTCCAACACTTCTCAAATCTTTATACATGAGTCTGGGATAAACTATCCTTACTCAAACTATAGTAGTGGTAATGAGATTTCCCATCTTCTGTATCCAGCGGTAAGGTGGCTGTGGTATGGGGTCCGCCAACTTATCCCTGAGATCACTGTGAACTCCATTGTCTCCAGCCTTGGGCGTAGACAGTCCTACCTCCCCAGATCCCTCTCTAGATAAAGTAGAGAGCTTGCCCTGGCGTTGAGGACGGTACAGGTAGCTTGTGACTAGAGAAGGTCTATTAATGTTCAAAATTGGGCATTATAATTGTTTTCCATTTAGATTTTCAGTTAAACATTTTGACCGCTAGGAATTTTCTGTGCTGTGTGGCTACATCCACTCTTTAGACCTGGACTTCTTGGGAGGAAACATGTGTTGTGCTGGCAACCACAGACCTTCCCGATGGGTAGGGAAAACTTGCAGAGTGGTGACCCAGTGCTCAGCATAGCCCATGAGTTCCAAGCAATGTGTGAGGGTAATAGGTAGCCTTTCCTGCCTGCTTCTTTGAAAAACCTGTGATTTCAAAGGTTTTAAAGCTGGATTCTTTATATAAATGAGCATGGTGTGGAATCTTAAAGAAGGTACTTGTAGTTGATATTATTTAGTGTACTGTAAAATTGGTAAGAAAGTATATTTTAGGTGTTCTTAACTGCACACTCACAAGGATAACTATCAATTCACTATATTTGCAAGGCCCTTGATTTGATTCCAGAAACAAAAACAACCCTTCTCCCAAAGCCCCAATCTTAGTCTCTTTATATTTTTTATACTATACAATGAAGTGTACATAATGAAGAAAAAGGATGGTGCTAGGTTTGAGGACAAGATAGAATTTGTTCTTGTAGGGAGAAAAAAAACCTCACTTTTCTAACATGTTTCAGAGAAACTGTAAATTCCTTCCCTTGGAGGTGACCATTGTCTGTCCTGCCAGTCTCTGAATGGGTCCTGAGTTTTTGGAGGCCTGCAAGAGTCACTTCTTTTTGCCACTAGTGCAGACTCAGTACCTGGCTCCTTAATCATTCGATCAAACTGGCATCTTTGACATTGGACTACAAATAAAACTTCATTTCATGTTTATCATGGTTAATCTTTTATTTTAGGTAAAGAATCATGCTAATTATGCCATCAAACCTTCAGCAGATCTCAAGTGGAATCACTGATTAGGGTAAAACATATTTTTGAACTCTTTAGCACACATCATTGATGTGTTTCTGTGTGGATATGGCTGAGATGTTATTACCCAAGAATGTGGTTGAGTCATTATATAGGCCTGCCTTTGACTATGTAATTAAATGGGTTTGTAGTTAGCATCTTCCCTGAGGAAGCCAGGTATGAACCCTTGGAAAATGTTGAAGTATTGAAGTGATGTCTCAGGGACTCATTAATACCTTAAAGACATCTCTACAGGTATGGTTTTCTTTTATTTTCTAAGTTTTTCAGCTGCTCAAGACTTAGCAGCTTGATCCCTGTGAGTGACTTATGTTTTACTCTTGAAATTTTGAGAAAAATAATGTAATTCTATACTAATTTAAATTATACAGTAATTCTTAATTATGTGATAATACATAAATCACATAATTTGTAAGTATGTAATTTATAGATATAAAACTATGTATAATATATAAAGTTACATGAATATATAAAATATTACATATTATAAAGCTAAATACATATACTTTTTAGGAGTGTTTCTGGATTCTGAAGGCCCAGAGCTTAAAAGCTGACACAGTGAGTGGATTCTCAGACAATGTAATGCATGCTAGATCTGAGACAGGGCTCATGAATTTGCATTTCTAACAAGCTCCTTATTCATGCTGGTGCTATTGGTCTGGGGACCTGATGTTGAGAACTCTTGGGATGATCTGTAGAAGACAGAGGTATTAATAGGAATAGAAATATTATTAGGAACAGACACATAAGGCCCAGTGTGTTTCAGGGAGAGAATTCTCTTGTGTTCTTTAGAGACAGTAGAATGGTATAGAGAAAATGTGAGTGTTGGAATGTGAAGAGAAAGAAAACAGGCCCTTGAAAATATTACATGCTAGTTGCAATGATCTTTCAAGTTAAGATAAAAAATGAGATTTAGAAGTAATCTATTTTAATTTTTTTAGATAGTGAGAATTAAACTCAAGAGAACATTGAGCTATATTACTGTCAAATTTCTTGTTTTTATTTTTGAGACAAGGTCTTTCTAAGTTGCCCAAGCTGCCATTGAATTTGAAGTCTTCTTACCCCAGCCTCCTCAGTAGCTAGGATTATAGGCATGTCCTAGCATACCAGATTCCTGAAAATAATTTAATTTCTAAAAAACCTTTTTAGGAGGTGGGGAGATAGCTCCATGGCACAAGTGCCTGTGTGGCAAGTGCAGGGTCGTGAGTTTGAACCCAGGTCCTGCTAAATAAATAAATACATAAATAAATAAATTGCTTTTTTGATAAGTGCTCAATTGGAAAATATAAATGTAAGAAAAAGCCTGCTATTTTAGAAGAGAATTTGCACCAGAATATACTTAATCACTGAAGGATTCTTTTTTTTACTTTTTGGTTAGTTTTTATTCATTTAGTATCTATTATATATAAGGTCTTTGTTTTGTCACCAAATTAAGTTTTATTATAAAAGGAGTTATGGTTATGATATATGGTTATGATGAGAGTAAGGAAGATCCTAAAGAATGCTCAATGTTTCCAGACAGCATACTGTTGTATTTATTATTAAATATCTCTTTTGTGAGTATGTCCATGAATCTATATTATCTTGAAAATATCATTAGATGTAATTTTGAGGCAGTGTTTTATAGGCTCATAGTATTCTATCTTGAAAACCATATTTGTGCCTAAGTCCTTTAAGACAAACTTGTTTCCACCTATCCTTCGTTAGGATGAATTCCTTGAAGTGTAAATGATAGGTTGAAGAACATGTAAAATCTAATATTCTTGTTAGTTCTGTGGTAGAGCCCATGCTTAGTAGGTGGAAGTCCTGGCTTCATTCCTCAGCACCAAACACAAACAAAAACCATTTAGGTGTTTAGTAAGTGTTACCAGATTGACTTCAGGAAGGTCAGAGTCATTTCTGCTCCCATTAATACCTGCCTGCAGTGCTCATGCTCCAGGTCCACTTTCAAGTCTTTTAATTCTGTCACTTTGATAGTAAGCAGTAGTATCTTCTTGTTTCAATTCTTCTTTTACTGATAAGCTTAGCATTTTAAAAAATGTATCAAAAAATAAAATAGTATCTATTTTTTTTCTTTCTGTTCTTGTCCTTGCTATTTTTTTTTTTTTTTTTTTTTGTGGAGTTAATCTTTTTTCCTCCATTTGTATGAGTTATTTTTAGAGATAAATTTGTTATGTCACATGCATTAGATATTTATTGCTGATTTTTTCCTTCAAAGATTTTTAAGGATTTCTGCTTATGATATGAAAAAAAGAAAGTCCATTCTCCTAGATTTTAGAAATGTTAACCTCTGTTTAATTCTAGCACTTTCACAGTTTCATTTATTACACTAAAATGTTTAAACTGCATGTAATTTGGTATAAGAAAACAAGTTTGTTATATTGTGAGTACATTTTCTTTGTTTTTTTGTTTTGGAACCCAGACTCAAACCCAGGACTTTGTGCTTGCCAGGCAGGTGCTATGCCACTGAGCTGTATCGCTGGCTCTACATTTCCCACTGCTATGCTGTTTTTATCACAGTAGGGTCCCCCCCCCCCCCCCCCCCGACATGGTCTTGCTGTGCAACTGAGACTGGCCTTGAGCTCACTTTGTATCCCAGGCTGGTCTTGAACTCCAACTGATCCTCCTACTTCAGGTGCTGGAAGTACAGGCATGTGCCCTGGCCCTACATTTTCTTATGTATTTTTGCCACACTTTACAAATATTGGTCAAATTTGGGAACAAATTAGAGATACACTGTTTAGTTTTATGTTACTCTGAGGAGTACTGGGAATCCAGCTTTGTCATGGGAGGAGAGTCTAGGAGGTACAAGAGGATGGGTATTTCTAGTTTGTTTCTCCCAAGAACTTTCAATTTTTAGGTGATTGGCTATCTAGTAGGCAGATCTTAGATACCTAATAATAAGTTGTTCTAAATTAACATGACCAAAAGAGAATTCTTAATGCTATTTTCACCCTATTGTGTACACCCTAGATCTTTCTTATTTTAGTTAATTGCGCAGTCATCCACCAGTTGTGCAGATTAGAAACTTCATGCCTATACCCTTCTGTGCTACCAATCTTCTAGCTGTTCTACTGTGAAGCCCTGTAGTCTTTCTCTCCAAAATATATCCATACTGACCATTTTTCCTCTTTCCTCTGTTAAAAAGCATTAGTCTGTGCCACCAACCTTACAGAGTGGCATGGTCTCCTGGCCTGTGTTCCCAGTTTCATTGTCTTGCCTGTAGTCTGTTCCACCTAGTACCTTCTACAATATAAATCAGATCATGTTTTTCCCTTGCTTAAAACTTTCCAAAGACTTTGTAGTATTCTAAAGTAAAATCCAGGTCTCACTATAAAAGATCTATTCATCTGGCCTCACTTCTCCAGTTTCCTGTTTGTGCTGTTGTCTACTTGTATGAGCCAAACTGGCCTATTTCTATCCCTTGGACAGGTTCTTTTTCTTTTTTTTTCTTTGGGTATTTGCACTGACTGAACCTTCTCTAGATTTCTGGACATACCCCGATGCCTTCTCAAATTGATTTTTCTTGAGCAGACTTCTGAAGAAGACCCAAACAACACTTCTAGCCTGCCCCAGGCAGTCTTGTTTTGCTTAGAGTAGGTCTGTGTGTTGGGGGAGAACATTTATTTACTAGCTGTCTTAATATTGTAGAATGGAAGCTCCCCGAGGGCATAGACTGTTCTGTTCTCTTGTGAGTTCCTTGCACTTTAGCCCCAAGCCCAGTTTATAGAATAGTAGGTAGGTGGTTGGTACCATGTGGTCATTTGGGGAACTATTCCCACTTAATTTTTTTTCTTCTTCTTCTTCTTTTTTTTTTAATGTATTTGGTACAGGGTCTCACTATGAAGCTTAGACTTATAGTGATCTTTCTATTTCCAGCCTCCCCAGCACTGGAATTACAGGCACGTGCCACCTTGCCCAGTCTCGGTGGCCAGCTCAGCGCACCTAGGGGTGAGGCCAGCTCAGCATGTGGTACCAGGAATTGAATCCTGGTGCCTGCACTTGCCTAAGTAGGCACTTAGTCTGCTGAACTATCTCACTGGCCCTCATTCCCACTTTAATCAGAGTTGCTCAGCTTTTCTGTCTTTGACCCTCAATTTATTTATTTTTTAAAACAAAATTTTCTCTTTCTTTCTTTCTGTCTGTCTGTCTGTCTGTTTTAGTACAGGGTCTATAAGGTCTCCCTACATAGCTCAGACTTTTAGTGATCCTCCTGTTTTCAGCCTCCCAAGTGCTGGGATTACCACCATGCCCAGTATGTGCCACCATGCCCAGTCTTAATCACTGGCTCAGGGTGCCCCAGGGGCGGGACTGACATGGCTTATGGTGCTAAACAGAAGATTTTCCTTTTCTTTATTTTATTTTTTGTATTTTAGGGAAGGGTCTACGGGATGTTCAGGATCTCACTGCTAGATCAGACTTATAGTGGTTCACCTGTTTACAACTTTCCAAGAGCTGGGATTACAGGCATGTACCACCACACCCAGTCTCAGTTGCTGTCCCAGTGTGCCATGGGGGTAGGGCTGGCACAGCAGGCCAGGGATCAAACCCTTGGCCCCTTTAATCTGATGAGTTATTTGGCTGGCCACAGAAGATTTTCTTGATTGATAAAAATTTAGTTTTCCTTAGAGGGTAAGGATTTATTCAAAGACTATATGAAAAATAAAAAATTTTAATTGGATGTTTCTGGCAGTATTTTAGCTATTTCATAAATAAAATTGGTAATATGATTTTTGGAGTGCTTTTTTTTTTTTTTAAAGACAAGATCTTACTGGGTAGTTCAGGCTGGCCTTGAGTTCACTATAATAGCCCAGGCTGTCCTCAAACTTGCAATAATCCTCCTGCTTCAGCCTCCTGAGTGGAGTACAGCTGTGTGCCACTCACTAAGCCTGGTGATTCTCGAGATTTTAGCACAAAGAGACAAGCATGAATATAATAGCACAATTCAAAAAAATTTTTCTGTCCAGTAGTGTTATTTCTTTGCTTTTTAAACTGCAGACTATAGTTTTATCCTATATTTAGGAAGCTTATGAAATACTTTTTATTAAAGAGTGCTTCCTGAATCCCAAGCCAAACCATTTGTCTAGCCTTATTATGTAAATATTTATGTTTCAGGTTTGTTATTCATACATATAAACATATTCCCCTTGATCTATATGTGTATACATAATATTTGTATTCTTTTGTTCCTTATTAAATTATAAAGACTAGTTCATGTCTTGTGTACTTTGTTTTTTACTCCCAGCTACATAGTCTGATGTGTATCAGGTTGCTGCTCCCTAGGTATTTACTGATTTTGTGATATCAGACCTAGGTCAGCTTAAGTATTTTAGTTTTTGGCTACTCTCTTGATTAGAAACTTGTTGAGGGGGCCAGCCATTTAGCTCAGCAGATTAAAAGTGCTTGCTTGTATAGAGTACAGTGGGCAGGGCTTGATCCCTAGCATATGTGTGTGGGGGACCCACCCCCAGGGCACACTGAAACAGTGATTGAGACTGGGTGTGGTGGCTCACACCTATAATCCCAGCACTTGGGAGGCTGAAAACAGGAAGATCACTATGAGTCCCATCTATGTAGTGAGACCCTCCTGTACACCCTCTAAATCTAGATCCTGTCCTAATTTCATTAAAAAAGAGAGAGAAAGAGAGAGAGAGAGAGAGAGAGAGAGAGAGAGAGAGAGAGAGAGAGAGAAAAGAAAAAAGAAACTTGTGGAGCTTATTTTATTTTATATATATATATATTTTTTGTATTGGTAATCGAACTCAGGGTTTCATGCTTGCCAGGCAGGCACTGTGCCACATTGTGGTTTAAGTATCAATTTTCTTTTAAAAAATAGTTATAGTTTTCACATTTTAAACAGTAAATACAAGAAGATTGCCTTTAGTTTTTATTTTCTCATGAATTATATTATTGGTATATAAAGTTTCTCAGGTGTTTTCATTGTGGATTGTGTGTTTTATAAAAATAAAATTTTGTTATTTTTACAGTGTTTTCCTTCAAATACTACTTTATTATATTTAGCAAATTTTGAGTACTTTTTGATAAAAATTTTACTCAGTTTTTTAAACTTTCAATCTCAGTTGTATTTCTAGTTAGCTTGGCCTGTTCTTTTTATAATTTTGTTCTTTAATAGGTTCTTTTGCATCTTACTGTTTTTAAGACCAATATTTCTTTTTTTTTTTTTTTTGTCTTTTTGAGACAGGGTCTCGCTATGCAGTTGAGGCTGGCCTTGAGCTCACTTTTGTAGCCCAGGCTGGTCTCGAACTTGCACCAATCCTCCTGCCTCAGCCTCCCGAGTGCTGGGATTACAGGCGTGCGCCACCATGCCTGGCTTAATATTTCTTAACTTTAAAATATAACCTTCTTTTATTTCATAAAGGAAGTGAAGTTGTAGACTTCATTCCTCTGGATGCTTCTTTTTTTCTTGTGTCCTATGTTTCTCTTGGTGCCATGTTTCCAGGGTTTCCTTTAAAGAAGGGGATTTCATATGTGTTTAGTTTTGTCTGAAAGGACAATTCCAAATATCTGAAATTCAGCAAAGGGACATACTCAGACTTTTGGAGTACAGACAAATCAAAGCAATCATTGTGTTTGGGAACTACAGAGTAGCCATCTGTCTGCCTCTTACATAGTCAGGGGTATAATGAATTAATCAGTTTTTGATAAATTGCACTGCAGTAACAATCTGTGCATTTGTATTTTACTGCAACAAAAGCTTCTCATATTAGTACTCTTTGCAGGTATCATTCCAGGACTCTGAATCCAAGAGTGAAAAGGACCATGCTACTAACAGCTTTCCAAATGCCTCTTAGTGTTTGATTGAAAGTGGCATATGTGGGCTGTGGACATAGCTCAGTAGAATAAGTGCCAGCCTAGCAAGCACAGGGTCCTGAGTTCAATCACGGGTACAAAAAAAAAAAAAAAAAAAAAAGAAGAAGAAGGAAAGAAAGAAAGTGGCATATGTATTCAGGTGTGGTGGTGCAAACCAGCAATCTCAGCACTCTGGAAGGGTGATATGAATTTTAGCTCTAGCTTAGATGACTTCGGGACTTAGGAAGACCATATGTCAAGATAAAAATTTTTGAAAGGAAAAGGGATATAGTACAGGGTGAAAGCCCTGAATTCAACACTACTCATCAATGACATTAAAAATAAAAATTTAAAAGAAGAAAAAGGTATATACCTTTCTGCTCATAGTTTCTTGATCAAAAGTAGGTCAGGTGGTTTTGCATGGCTTCCTAGGCAGGAATGTAACTCTTCTGGAGGGATTGGCAGGTAGGAAAGGATTTTCAAGTATTTTGACAATAGTCCTTTTTAAAAATTTTTAATTTTATTTATGTTTTTGCGGAACCAGGGATTGAACTCAGGCCCTTGCACTTGTCAGGCAAGCACTTATTCTACTGAGCTATCTCCCCAGCCCCATAATAATACTTTATAGATGTGTATCTACACATATATATGGATGCGTTGACATCTTAGTAGGCTTTCTGAGGAGTATTCAAGGTGAGAGTTTGGGATAGGAAGGTATGTAGCACCTGATCTCTGTGGCATCATGAAGAGAACTTACCAGTTGTGGATTTATTACCATTTTTGGTCATCGTGCAGGAAGTGGATCTAATGGATGGCAGCTGCCTAATAAATGTTGAATTAGTAGATAGATTTCTAACAATAGCAAGAAAATAAATTGATTCTTGGGACAATTTTATAGAGCACTTGCTATAATAGCTTCTATGAGTAAAATGAAAAGTGCTTTTGGGAGGATTGATTTGCTATAACATAAACTTATGCATGTTTTCTTTTTTCTTTCTTCCTTTTTTTTTTACCTTGTAACATTTCCATATTTTAACTTAGATTTACCAACATTTTTACCAACATTTTAACAACTGCATAATGAATTTATCTGCGTAATGGGTGGCAGGCAGAACCAGTGGGTTCTGAGGGTGATGGTTGGGAGACACAGCCACTTCTTATCAGTTGGAATTGCCAGTATGACCTTGTGGGATTGGCCAGTTGTCCAGAGATGGTGTTTGGAACAGCAAACCTTGAGCCATTTTGGGGGGTCATGGACAAGATCAATCCAAGCCTGAATGTAAGAGATCTGGTCCCAGATTTCTGAAGATGACTCTCTGGACCAGCGAGAACTTACAAGACTGCTCGGTGGTTCGAATGATAAAATTTGTGAGTTTTTGGATACTTCCCTGGAGTCAGAAAGTCTCCTCTGGAAATGACTTCTGAAAATTCTGGTTTCTCAGATTGCTGCTAGGTAAAGGGGATCCAGATGAGCCCCCAAATGTTATGGGTTGTTCAGAATAGGAACCAGATCAGAAGCCAGATTGGAATTTATGAGAGTATATATTACCGAACTCAGGGCTGACAGTCATTTCTTAGGCAACAGAATACTGATCGGCCTTTTCTTTCTTAAAGAACTACTCATAGAAAATCTGAAAAATAGGCATTCTCCAGATATAAACATGGTAAATGTTATGTTGTTTTATTCTTTCTGGCCACTCAGGCCAACTGTTGATATTTTGCAATATTTTCTTCCCTCCCTCCCTTCTTCCCTCTAAACTTCTTTTCTACCTTTTTCTTTCCTTATCAGGAATCAAATTCATTGCTAAGCAAGTGCTTCAATGCTGAGCTAAATACTCAGTTCATATCTTATATTTCCCTTTTCTTTTTTTTTCCCTGCATAGTTTTGATTGTCCATGTTTGTGGTTGTATTGTAATTATGTATCTCTTGTTTAAATTATGTTGTTGCAAAAATGAACAATAATAAGGTTCATAAGTGAAATACATATTTATAGGCTTAATATTCTCCTGTCCTTTTCTTCACCTTTCTCTATATAACCCATTCTCTCTCTCTTTCTCTCTCTCTCTCTGTATTTTAGGGAAGGGTCTATAAGGTGTTCAGTGTCTCACTACTAGATTGGACTTGTAGTAATCTGCCTATTTACAGTCTCCCAAGAGCTGGGATTACAGGAACATACCACCACACCCAGCCTCAGTTGTCATCTCAGTGCTCCCCGGGGGCAGGGCTGGCATGACAGGCCTGAGGATTGAGCCCCTGGCCCCTGTGCCTGTTTGCAGGAACTTTAATTCAATATTTGGCTGGCCCTATGAGCCATTCTCAGTCAAAAAGTTAAACCTGCTTCCTGTTTCTTCTCTCACCATTACAAGAATGGAATTGACTTGAATGAACAAAGGTAGAAAATGGTGTTGATATAAGGTGCCCAGGTGATTGTTGGAGTGGATGATCAACTCCAGGAAAGAAATCTACCTTGCACTCTTGCTCTTTTAGAAGAAAATCACTTTAGAGATAACTTTTTCATCTCCTTGAATTCTTCTGTCTTTTGAATGGTGTAAAAGTCAAGAACTAGACAAGTTGATTTTAGTCCTCTCATCTCTTGGCTATTAATGCAGTAGATAATCTTAATATCAGTAGTGAAGTACTTTGCCCCGGCTTGAACCTGTTTGAGGAGGGCAGTGTTTATCAAAGCAAGCAAGTGATCTTTTTTATAAGCAAACCATTGTAAAAACTCACTCTGTCTTATTCTTTTGCACCGTTAACCATATTTAGTCCAAGTTTTGGAAATTGTCGAGTCTTGAGTTGAAAGTATACCTTGCTGAGGTGAAAATGTGAAATGCATGCTGTTCTTGGTCTAAACCTGAGAACTAGTTTGTCTCCTGTAAGCCACAAATTAAATTCTTTACAAATAAGTTACAAAAAAGTACCTTTCATGTTTGTTTAACAAAAAAGATCTGATTGGGTGTAGATGTCATGAGTAAACTATCTTAATTTGTTTTAAGTAACTTCTGTACTTAATGCAATTTCCAAATATTTTGAAATAGCCAAAGTTGACTTGGGGACTCAGGGGACAGTTTTCATTTTAGTTTTGATGCTTTTCCCTATCTTAATTTTTATAGTTCCTGTTCATTTTAGAAATACATTTACTCTGCCAAGTAGGCTGGGAATGCATGCAGAATGACAGTGTAAATAATGTGCATGTTTGCAGTGGAAGCAGATGCCCTTAAGTAAAGCTGTCAGGTCAAAGAGAAGAAAGGGGAAGAAGGAGTACCCCCTCTTCCCTTGTAACATCTGTTAGGGATGATGTAAGTCCTGCAAGTTCATCTTTCTTTCCCTTCCTAGATTTTAATTTTTCCTGTTGTAGTAAAACATTTTTGGGCTGGTGAGATAGCTCAGTTGTCTAAGTGCCTGCTTAGGCAAGTGAAGGGACTGGAGATCAATTGCCAGCACCACATGCCTTGCTGGCCCCACCCCCAGGCACACTGAGTCAGCCTCCGAGACTGGGCAAAGTGGCGCATACCTTTAATCTCAGCACTGGTGAGGCAGAAAACAGAGGGATCACTACAAGTCCAAGCTGTGCAGTGAGAACCTGTACCAAATACATTAAAAAATCTTTTTTTATGAAGGCTGTATTCGTACAGTGTTGATAACTTTTAAGGAAGCGTGAATAGTTACTTTAAGTAATTGTGTAACTTAAATCCTTCTCCTTTAAGAAAAGTATCCATTATTAAGGTTATCTCACAGGTCAGACATTAATCTTGATGAGCATTAAAAATTGAGAGATAAGTTCATCTTGTCACTGGTTAGAGTGCTCATATTAATGAGAAGATAAGTTTTTTTCTTATTTCAGTTCTTAGGATCCTAAAGGGTAAAACTTCCTAAAGGTAGAATCCCATGATTTATGAGAATGTTTATTAATATTAAGGTAACCTTTTAAAAAGCTAGTTCTTAGAAAAAGGATGTTTAAGTGTGCACTAGTTTTATTTAAAGCTTATGTTTTGGGTTAGAAAGAATTTCTCTTTCCCTAGAATATATTACAATTTTGTTTTATTATCTTGGAAAGAATGTTGGTTGCCAAGATAAAGAAAAAAGGCTGTTCTTTTATATTTATTTTATTTTATTTGTCTTTTTGAGACAGGGTCTCACTGTACAGTTCAGGCTGGCCTTGAGCTCACGTTTTGTAGCCCAGGCTGGTCTCGAACTCGCACCGATCCTCCATGCCTCAGCCTCCCGAGTGCTGGGATTACAAGCGTGAGCCACCACGCCCGGCTTGGGCTGTTCTTTTAAATCAGACATAATTGCAGTGGCACATATTGGAGAAAAGTTATTAATCTAATTATTCCTAATTCAATTTTTTTTTTTTTTTTTTTCTGGAGTGAACAGCAGAGAAGTTGCAGGGTTATTGTAATAAGTTTTGTCACTATGAAGAATGTAAGAAATTAAATTGCTGTGTTATATTTCCTTTCAATTCCTAAGTATTTCCTATTTCCTACTTGGAGAAATAGGCAAATTGCGAATCATTTACTTTCTAAAACCAGCTTCCTTCTCTCTGTTAACCTTTTATTATGAAAGATTCTGACATCTAAGAATTCCAGATCTACAAAATAAGGGGCAATAGAAAACCTCACTTATGGTATCTATGAGCAGCTTTGGTAGCACTGAATTCTTGGCCAGTCTTTTTTTTATCTATCCTGCCACTCCCAATTTTGAACTAAATTCTAAACATCATGTCATTTCATCAAAGCCAGTTGTCTTGATAGTAACAATAGAAGCCATTTTACCCTTTTAGCATTTGTACAGAATCTTAAGAGCTGAATGAAGAAAAGCTTTTTTTTTTTCTGAATAAAAATTTAAAGAGAAAAATCTCTGCATCAAAGAACTTAAATTTGAAGAAAAGTGCTCATTTCAATGGATATTCAGTGTTTAGGGAATCAGGGACTTTGTTCGAATTTCTGTGGTCTTTTAAATAGGGAGAAATTTCCTGTAGCAAGTTGAAGTTTAATCATTCTGCGCTGCTGCTTTGGCAGTACCTTATCTAAATCGTTGACAGGTAGAATTATTTTACTAAGAGTTAGCTTTATGAGAAGTTAGATCTATTGGGCATATTTAGGAAATACCTCAACACTGTAATAATATACCAGCTTTTAAGAGAATCTTTTAACAGTACCTTTTAAAACATACAGATGGAACACTTAAAGGTTATCTTAGCCATTAATGGGATAAATTTATTCCCTTTTTTATAAATGAAATAATTTTTTTTCAAGTATCTGAGATCTCCAAGTGTTGTTTGACATGCCTTTTGTTGTTAAACTTATTGGTTTCCCAGGCCAAATGTGTCTTTCTGTATGCTTTGACCTTGCACTTTAAGCTGAGTTTCTTTTATCACTTGAAGGATAAAGCTGTCAGTTCCTGTTGGTGAGTGTGGGAAATAGAATTTTCACTTTTCCCTGCAATTTCCACATGTCAAGTGGCTTTAGTAATAACTTTCTCAATTGACTTCTAACAAAATAGACTCATTGGGCTGTTTCAGACACTTAAAGTGACTTCCTTCTGAAGCTGTAGCCAGTTTTACTATATTTGTTCTTAGGATTTTATTCTTAAACCTGAAAAATGGCTAGGGGGCTTCGCTTTATTACAGTTTAGGAAATAATTTTGCTATGTTACGCTTGAAATGATGGACTCTTAGGTCAGGAATCTCTAGCAACATGATTAAATATCTTTTCCTTGGGGGCTAAACAGGTTTATATTTACATTTTATTTATTTCACAAAGATATTGTTAGAATTACTATAATAAGAATTTTTTAAAATTATGAAAATATTTGAGCTGCTTCACAGATGCTGTATAAAAGCAAGGTATTATTTACATCTCATTTTACTTGACTTGTGTTTTTGGCACTACAAGTATACATTGTTCTTTCTTTTTTGTTGGTGTATGTTCTGATAGATGGTTTGGAATTTTTTTTTTTTTTTTTTTTTTTTTGAGTTTTTCTTAGCTGGGGTGCTATAAAGCATTCTTGTGTCCTATTTTTAGTACTCATTAAAGAGGTGAGACATGCCTAAATTTATGGCAAGGTAATTGAACTATGCTGAGTGCTTGCCTGTGTATCTGTCTGGTCTCCAGTTCAGTTACTGTTGACAGCATGACAGGTTCCATTGTGACTGGGCAATTTGAATCAGTTCTCTTGCTGCAGGACTGTCTGGAGCTCAATTTTTGTCTGATCCAACCTTCACCTACCAGTTCCTTTAAATTTCAAGACAGATGATTTACTTGCCTGCTTCAGGGATGATTAGTGCCAGTCTAATAAAACCTAGATCTTTCATGTTACATGGCATAAATTAGAAAATCAGAACAAATAAGCAGATCTGAGATGAGAGACCGATCACCAGACTCCCTATTTTTTGGGTTAACAGTATATATGTTTATGGATTTGTTCTCTTTTTCTGGTTTGGGTTGGTTTCTTTGTCCCTGGCCTACATGGTTAAATTTTAGTTTGAACATACTTCATGTATGTATTGCAGATGATTCAGTTTTCTTAGTCTTCACCCGAACTGGCCAGCCTTATATGCAGTGGTCTGAGTTTTCCAAACATACTGGATGCATATATGTGTGAACTATTCACACAACAAGATAATCTGTGATGTGTTTAGGTTGTGACTGATTTATAGAATTTGAAAGCCTAAGGACTTGGGCGGAGGTCAGGGAACAGGACTTCTCTTTCTCACAGGGGATCTCTTTTGTTTCATTGTTATATTGACCTACTCAAATGGTTGTGTTTTGTTAAGTTTGCAACAATTAACATTTAAGAATAAATGAGATGGTTTACTGGAAGGAGTTGAATGTAGCTTTGAAATGTTTGAATATAGTCTGCCTTTTGTCATACAACTTGAATTAGTGTTCTTTGAAAATTACCTTTTTTTTTTAAAAAAAAAAAAAAAAGGTCCTTTAAAATGATCATAATGTGCTTTGATACCTGGTCAATAAAATAAACAGAGAAATCTCTGATGTTGAGCTGAATTTGTTTGATTTTCAGGTCAAATAAACACTTTCTAAAAAAGCTTGTTTTATGTGCAGATAAAGAGGAACCTCTTAAACATTTTGATTATTGATTCCAAAATCACACATTTCTAAATGATTGTCTAATTTATCCAAGTGAAGTTGTCTTGCTTATGTTGAGTTTTAAAAAGTTAATAATGTCTCAGTTGATTATTTCGTTTTTCTTTAAAATGTTTAAATGTAAGCATTAGCTTTATTGTTGGACTATACTCGCTTTATTTATTTATTTATTTATTTATTTTTCTCTAGACCCCAGGTAATTGACTTGAAAATTATATGGTTACCATAGTATGGTAAAATTTAGGAAAATAAGTAATTCACTTCTCTTATATTCTTTGGAATCTATTTGGGATCAAATCCAATTTTATTTATATGTGTTTGTTGTTGTTGTATATTTTGAGATCTCCACCTGTAGACCAAGCTGTCCTTGAACTCACTGTTTGTAAGGAGAGCCTCAACTTCCAGAAGGCAGGATGGTTTCAGGCCTAACTCTCAAAACCAACTCTTAATTCTTTTTTGCTTTGGTGTTTAGTTGTTGCCTTAGGGAGTTAAAATTGGTTCCAAGATATTTATAAGATTACACTCTAGCAGGAATCTGAATGGGACAGATTTTTTAGTTCTGAGTGACCACTGAAGGAAGAAGTGTGGTCACATAGATTAGTCATTACTGCATTGATTCATTCATTCAAAAGCACATTCAGTATACATGGTTTGTGTGCCTTTTATAGGCAGAACCATATGGCAGATGCTGAAAATGCAGAGTTGTCTTTCCTCTCAAGGAAATAGTTCTGTATGAGATACAGTGAACAGCAGTTTATAATGAGTGTAAAGCTGCAGTTAATGCATGCAAAGAGAACAGTGGAGAAAATCATTGGAACCATTCTAGGGTTCATATAGAAACCCTAGTTTAGAATGGCAAAAAGGGGCAAGCAGGGAGCAAGGATAGTGTTCTGCAAGGTGAAAGCTTACATTTCATGCCTCATTACCTAGCTTATGGTTACTCATCTGCAGCAGTAGTGGGGTCAAACATTTCTTGATAGCCAAAAGTTGGTGACACACTAATTCTGAACATTTTTCCCCTGTGTGCTTCTATAAACCACCTATGCCCAGATTTTTTCCTTTTCAGTTTTGTTGTTGGTGGGCAGTGTGTATATTCCCATAACAGTTACATAATATGTGCTATTTGATGCTTTAATCTTCCGCCTCCCCAAATCCAACCTCTGTACTGCCCCACAGGGAGCATTCTAGAAAGTAAATCTTGTCCTAATAATTCCTGTTTAACATTGTTGATTGCCTCCCTCCCTTCAGGGCACCATGGTTTGTTTCATTCTAAGGCAGGAGATTAGGGAGTAGCTAGCCATCTGGGCAAGCAGGCAGGACCTATCAATTGCCAGATCAGTTTTATTGTACTGGAAAACAGGTCCCAAGCGCTGTACCTAGAACCAGTTATAAAGGTCTTGTGTGATTTTAGGCAGGTTTTTGATAGGACAGACTAGCTCTGATTGTCAGTCCGAAAAACTGGGAGGTACAAGAGACATTAGGCATTAGCCTTGTGGCCCTGTGATTTCTCTCAGCAGTCCACTCAGTTTACAGTGCAGTGGTATTTATAAGACATTCCTTACAAGGCTATGTCTCACTGAGGAGTGGCTGGAACCACTGGTGGTACATGCATGACTGTCTCATTGGAGAGCTTTTTGTTTTATTAGTAAAAAGATCAATAAAAGTGATTAGATCTATTTGTATCAGTGATGGCACAAGCCACCTGATGGAGGTTGAACCGCGGATCTTATGAGTGGCAGGCAAGGGCTCTACTATTAAGCTTCTTCCTGGCTGTTTTTACTTTGAGGAAGGGTCTGATGAAGCTCCCCAGCTGACCTTGTCCTTGCAGTATTCTTACCTCAGTCTCTGGAGTACTGGGAATAGCAGTATAGTTAGATCATCTGAAGAAGACAAATATATTCAGATTTTAGATGTTCTAACTATAAAGGTTAATTTTATTTTTTATTTATTTTTTTTTAAATTTTTTTTTCTTGTTTCAGAACCTTTATTTGTTTATTCACTCATTTTTATGGCCGGCTCAGCCTGCCCCGAGGGCAGGGCTGGCGCAGCATGTGGTGCCGGGGATCGAACCACGGTCACTGAAGCTGCCCAAGCTTTCCCAAGCAGGTGCTGTAGACCAATGAGCCATCCCGCCAGGCCCCAATATAAAGGTTAATTTTAAATGTTAATCAGTAATCTCTGTTTTTATGAAAAGTTCAAGTATGGGCAAGTTACTTTGAGCTTTATGAATCAGCTGTTTTCTATGGCAGTAGTTTGTGAAATCTGACCACTTTTGTGAATTTTTAAAAAAATTTTCTAAGGAGAAAAAATTCATGCGAATGACTTATCCTGCTGTTATTCTCTTGAGCTTCTGTTATGTATACTAAGAATCTATTCACAGATATAAAGTTTTATAGCTAGCAAGCAAGGGATCCTGTAGACTACTTTTCACTGCTGGGTTCTGTTCTTGGATAGAGCATCTCTCGTCTCTCATCTCTCATCACATATTCCAGTGCCTCAGACCTGATCCTTGATGCATGGATATTAATGTGGTTCCCAGTCCACGTACTTCGTACTGTCTTATATTGGAAGTCTGTTCTCAGACGTATCTCTATCATGCTCCTAATTTAAGTCACATTCATTGTTACGTATTCAGGAACCTGGTTTCTTATTCTTTGCAGGGGTGGTTTTTCCTCTGGGCTTTCAGAGTCCTATGAGATGTGTAGGGTTTTATCATTTGATATATTATGTACAAAGGAGTAACTGTGAATCACTGTACAAATTTTTGACTGTTAGCAAAACTTCACGAGCTTTATCCAACATGTAATTTTTTTGCTAAATTGTTTTCTTTCTTGGCACTTTTATTTTTTTTTTTTAAAGAATTGTTTATTTATTTATTTATTTTCTTGTTTCAGAACCTTTGTTTGTTTATTCGTTAATTTCTACGGCTGGTGCTCAGCCCACCCTGAAGGCAGGGCTGGCGCAGCATGTGGTGCCTGGGGATTGAACCGTGGTCCCTGAAGCCGCCTAAGCTTTCCTATGCAGGCACTTTAGACCACTGAGCCATCTCCTCAGGCCCCAATACTGTTTTATACCTTTAATGGTACAGCTGGATCCACTTGAAAAAACAGAGTGAAATTCCCAGTAAAGATGAGCAGCAGCAGGATCTTTTTCAGCTTTTCTGTATTATCTGAGGCTTAAATGTATTTTAGTATATCTTAAACAAAGTAAAGTTAAATATTTCAATCAGGTGTCTGTTGCCTTCTAATGTGGTAGGGTGTTCTGTGGTTTATTTGTGTTTTAATGGTGCTAATGTTAATTAAACGTTTCTTAGTATTAAAATTTCTTTGCAGTGATATATTTTGGGCATAGACGTCCTCTCAGACTCTGTTTAACAGAGTGCCGTTAGTTTTGTTAAGGAGTGCATTGTCCTTTGCTCTTATTCCTGACACCCAGTGTCTTTTCATTGATGTTGGTTGCAGTGAGGTTTTGTTGTCTTGGACTTCATCCAGCCATCACATGTTAGTAAATAATCTCCAGCTTTAGCAGGAAATAGCCAGCATCTATGTGCTGACCAGACTGTGTCTATGTTGACTTCCTGTACCTTCTGATAAGACAGATGCTTAGCAGTCCTCAATAAAGACTGTTAGAGCAAGTGAAAACCTCAATACAAATGTTGAGAAAACTCTGTCATTAGGAGTTGGGTGTATCCAATAGGGTAGTCTAATTGTGATTGTTCTCCATTGTGGTACTATATTTGTGAAGAAGTGAATGCTATAAAATGTTCCCCAAGCTCTCAGTGTGTTCTGATTATCAAGATGTGTGCCTAGCCAACTTAACTTTGATGAATATATTTAGTGGCACAGAATTTTATAATTAATACTTTTTTATGGTATGCACATTTCATTTCTTCTTTTACTAATTTGCCAGTCCATTATTTAATTCATCTACTTGCAATTGCTGTGTGATTTTGTTGAAACGGGCTTAAGAATCTGGCAGAAGACATTTTTATTTGCTTGTTCTTTTCATTGTTTCTGTGTTACTTTGTGCAATTGCTGTGAGCTGAAGTTCCTCCAGACCTTTTTCTGTCTAATCTTGACTAATGTTGTTGCAGCTGAACTAATAATTCCATCCTCCGTTGCTGGCTGTATTTAGATTTCCACAAGGTCATTATTAGAGATAAAGGTCAGAGTACTTAATCAGTGCTCTGTTGATTTAAGACCTGTGTGCTACCAGTTTTTATGCTATACTGTGAAAGTTTAATGTGTGTAGTGACTGGATATATTCACATTATAGTAATGATAGCATTTTGTTCTCATCACCTGGCTCATGGTGTTTCTACTTACAAAGTTTCTGTATTAGGTACATTGGAAAGTTGAAAATAAGTTAAATTTATATGAGCTCTAATAATTTGGCTGAAAATCTTGAAATTATTTTCTAATGTTTATATTTAAATATATATTTGATTTGAGGTCCTCTTCTGAGTGGTTCTTAAAAACATTTAATATTTGGCTTTGAACTATATGCTTTTTCTAAGAATTAATTTCTAGCTTTTATTGCCTTGATGTAATTTTTTTTTCTTAATGATCCCCTTGAAAATGGATTCTACAAAAGAAATAAAATCCTTTATTTACTTTATTGACATTTTATGAATAGTTTTCCTGCTTGCAGCTCTATTCCTTTATTGTCTGGTTTTTTTTACTTTGAGACAGGGTCTTGCTATGTTGCCCAAACTGGCCTGGAACTTGAGATTCACTTGCTTCAGTCTCCTTAATAGCCGGAGAGCCACCATACCTGGCTTACAATCTGATTACAAATAAACTAGTCAAAGTATAGAGTATAACTCTCTAAATATTATAGTAGTGGGTAGTCTAAAAGAAATGAGAA
>PVJA010014317.1:33565-47742 GCA_004027025.1 Myocastor coypus
AAAAAAAAAAAAAAAAAAAAAAAAAAAAAAAAAAAAAAAAAAAAAAAAAAAAAAAAAAATAAGATAAAATAAAATAAATAAAAAAAAAATAAATAAAAGAAATGAGAGTTTAACGGTGGGGCTATTAAGGTCCATTTCTTAAACAGGAATTCCTGTTTCATTGCTATCCCTGTTTTTACTTTCATGTTGTTTTGGCTTTACTGTTTTCTAATTAGGTCTTTTCCATGGCAAGTATAAAGTCTGGATGACCTAAAAGAATTGAAGTTAAAATCTGCTTGTCAAACCTCTCCAGGCTAGATATGCTGGCATTTCTCTTTTAGGAAGTAAGCAGAAGAAAAGGAACATATCATTTAATAGGCCAGTAAATGTTGCCAAATGATATTCGTCTGACAGCAGAGCCTGACCATGACTGCTAGACATTGGTTATTCTTGAGTCACTATCTTAGCTTCCATATCTCTGAACTTCAGCTTTAGCAGTGAGGTTTCCCCTTTTCTCCTCTCTTTTTCTTACCACTCCCTGCTATATGCGGCTTTTTAACTTCATGCAATTTGAAAATCTTGTGAAGGAGCTGCAGATTCCTTTGAGGTTCTTCTTGCTGTGTTTCAAATAGCACCACATTGAGAAGCCAGCATTGAGGCTTATGACTTCAGACATGACAATAAGGCATTGATGAGGTTGGCTATATGTTTAGGATTTGTCAGCTCCTTTGTGCATTTATTATCTGCCTTTCAGTACCTCTTCTCTGTGTTTCAAAAGAGCTTTGTGTACCTCCTGCCTTTATGTGTAATCTTACAGGGCAACTTTCTGCCTTTTGTTCACCTCCTGCTCAAACAGCCATCACAAGAGAGGAATTTGATGTATGCCTCACTTACAGAACAGAGATACGAGCTTGCCTCATTTCTATTCCATACAGAGTTTTTTTAAAGTCTTGGCTTTTTCTTTAAGGTTTCAAATTTTGAATTTGTAGAATTTCAAAGCATCTGAAAGGGTGAAAAATAGAGATGAAATTGTCCCTGTGTGTGCAAGTGATTTTTTTTTAAAGGTTTATTCTAAAACTTTATTTTTTATTTTATTTTATTTATTTATTTTTTTTTTTTTTTGTCTTTTTGAGACAGGATCTCGCTATGCAGTTGAGGCTGGTCCTGAGCTCACTTTTGTAGCCCAGGCTGGTCTCGAACTCGCACCAATCCTCCTGCCTCAGCCTCCCGAGTGCTGGGATTACAGGCGTGCGCCACCATGCCCAGCTAAAAACTTTATTTTTTAAATATAGGCAGAATATCCAAAACCAAGCCCTCACAGTTCTCAAATATCAAGTAATAGGATGTGGCTAGAATATATTATAGATTTTTTTATTGCTGGGAATTTTTTTAATCCTTTAGGATCATATATATATATATATATATATACATATATATATATTTTTTTCATTTTCTCCCATATTTGGACTTCTTTTCTTTGCTCTCCATCTTTTGTTGATACAAAATTTCTAAGAATTTTACTTTCATATTCTGCATCTTACTGTTCTGTATGTAGGTCCTTTAAACCCTTTTGAAAAAGTGTAAAATAAAATTTAAATGTTTGTTAGTGATGAAATAAGTTTGTTACTGCAATACCATGAAAATCGATTTCAAATGAATGGGTCTGAATATTTGGAATGGGCACAATTGACTGTGTTTAGACAATAGACCCATTAAAATGCCAGCCCAAAGTAAATTGTACTTTTACATACATATGAGAAAGAATGGATTCCTGCTATCCTTTCCCCTTCTTCTGATGCCTTTTGGTGCTTGCCTTTGGGGTTATACGTTTAGTAGTCCACAGTCTAGAGCTGTTGCACTATTGTAAATTTGAGAAAGGCAAGGAAGAATGTAAGCCTAATCAGCTTACTAATGTTCCATGACATAAAAAAAACACCCTCTCAACCAACTATTCTTTGGTTGTGAGTCCAGCTACATACATTAGTAAGATCTTTATATTGAGCAGCTTGGGCTTCTGCTGGTCCCTATGTTTAAGTGTTAGTTGTCAATTATCTTTGGGGCAGGTTTCTTATTTATGCAAAGAGATTATGAGATTTCTGTGAAGTAATGGCCAGTAATTAAGGGAAAAGTATATATGCTTATAATCTGTTAATCCTTGGATCATTAAGACCAAATCAGCTGTTTTATTATATTAGAAATCTAATAATTATTTGAATATATACTTTTTTTTTTTGGTGGGGTTGGGATTCAAACTCATGACCTTGCACTTGCCAGGTAGGCACTTGTGCCATGGACCTATCTCCCCACTCCCCCCGAATATATACTTTTTGAAGATTGCTTTTTCTGTAAGTATATGTTTGAATTATCACATTTTATCTTGCATACTTTTCTTTTTAGTACATGTTTTCCTCTTAATTAAAAAATGTGATATTTATTAGAAAGTTTACTATGATAATTTTTAAAAGAACCACAGTTTAATTTTATGTAGAGAATTAGAGATATGACAGTAATTTAGACTTTAAAAATATTTATTGATTAAATTTTGCCTTTTTAATGCCTAAATTTAGAATTTATAGGAAAGTAAAATTCTTAAATACACATTTGTTGCTTATTTGACTTTTTACATTATTTCATATTGTCTTATAATTTGTATTATGAAAGTAAAACACTGAAAATTAAATATTAAACATTTCACAGTACTTTTATTACATAAATGACATTTTTTATTTTTTAAAAGACATTTTAATGAAAAGTATTTTAAGGATAGTCATTTTGTTTTCTAACTATGCACTCAGAGGTCTTCTACTTTAAATATAGCAATGTTTGGGACTTTCATGTAAACACCAAAATTACAGACTAGTATAAAATATGAATAAGCAAGTAAGTAAATAAAGGGCAAGAAACATACTTCAGTGGAAGGTCTAATACTGGTACACACCATATCACCCCTTCAAAAAAAAAAAAAGCTTTAATGAGTAAATAAAAGTTACTGTCACCATGGCCCGGGAGGATGGCTCAGTCGTTTAAAGCACCTGCTTAGGAAAGCTTAGGCGGCTTCAGGGACCACGATTCGATCCCTTGCACTACACGCTGTGCCAGCCCTGCCCTCAGGGCAGGCTGAGCTGGCCACAAAAATAATAAATAAATAAATAAAATAAAAGTTCTGAAACAAGGAAAAATATATATATATAAAATAAATAAATAAAAGTTACTGTCACTTGCTGGCTCCTTATATACTGGATCAGTATGGCTTTGTGTTGTACATGGAAATAAACCTTTTCCTGAGTAAATTAGACCAAAAAGAAGACATAAGTGTTTATTTTCAAATACTAAATAGAAATATCATTGAGAAGACTATGAAGAATAATATTAAAGCTTTTACTTGAAAGTAAAAACTTTTTCTATTCTTTTATGAGCATTTAAATTTTTTATATCTAGAAGTTTAAGTGGAAAAACCTTAATAAAATATAACTATATATTTTAATTTATTTAGCTGTGACAATGAAAGGAATTGAAATTCTCTCCCTGATAAAGCTATCCTTTTATGGGTTTTGTCTCTAGGAGTATTTTTCACACACATCAAATGCTAATGTGTCCTATAGTCTTTTGTGATACACAGATTTTGTTTGTAACATAAGAATGCTTTGAACTTGTATGAATATAGAATTTGTTTTTAGAGGACAGGTTTTTTGTTGATATTTTGGAGGCTTTAATCTATCATTTTCATATATTTTCTCTATTGAAATTTAAAATCTATAGCTGTTATATACATTTGTTATTTGACTATAAAGATGTGGAAAATCATTGGTTTTAATATTCGTAACAAAGGGCATTCATTTAAAAGTCACCATGTTAATTAGATGAATAATTATATTTTCCAACATTTTGACGTAAACATAGACTCCTCTTTACCTTACCCCACTTCTACAAACAAAAATGAAAAGAAAACCAAAAATCATTAAAATCTTTTTAATGTATTTAGTGCAGGGTCTGCAGAGTATAGGGTCTATAGGGTCTCACTACACAGATTGGACTTGTAGTGATTCACCTGTTTTCAGCCTTCCAAGCACTGGGATTGCAGGCATGCTCTACCACACCCAGTCTAAATTACCTTCTCAATGAGCCCTGGGTGCAGGCTGGCACAGCAGGCTGAGGATTGAATCCCCGCCTCTTCTCTCTGCCATAAATATCTGGAACAAAGGCCAGGACTGAACCCAGATTTTGTTCATTTGTAAAGAAGGGAGTGGCTTGAGGATCAGTGACCATGAAAGTGACAGGAAGTACATGAGTGCTGTGAGCTGGGCTATGTAGGAGGCCTGTGATATGCACAGGGAAGGATATGCAACTGAGATAGTATCTAATGTTCTGGTGACAGTGCTTCAACGCTGATACATAATCTTTCAAGCCCCAGCAAGTCATGTCCTCCATCTTGAGGCTCAATCTCCGCGACAGCTGGAATATTGGCTTTTCATCCCATATAGACCCAGCTCACATGAGCAGCAAGTGGGGGTTCCAGGAAAATATTCTTGCTGTCTTCAAAGGCGACCACTATCATCTTGGGTAGACTGATATTAATTGCTTAAAGCCCATTGACAGGAGAAGGAAAAATCCTAGCCGGTTGTGTACATATCAGTACATGGAAATAGGGTCAGGTTCAGCCAAAATGGAGACAGTGCTCCTCTTTCAAGGCTAGTCTCCCAGGTAGTCCTCCATAGTACTGTTTTACATTAAGTGTACAAAACAAAAAACCAAACAGTCCCACATTCTAGTGATATAAATTGTAGTATTGTAAAAACAAACCAGTTAAGTAGTGGTTTATTTTCTTTCTTTCTTTTTTTTTTTTTAAACTACATTTTATTTTTTAAGAATTTTTTATTTTATTTTATTTTTCTTGTTTCAGAACCTTTGTTTGTTTATTCACTCATTTTTATGGCCGGCTCAGCCCGCCCCGAGAGTAGGGCTGGCGCAGCATGTGGTGCCGGGGATTGAACTGCGGTCCCTGAAGCTGCCCAAGCTTTCTCAAGCAGGCGCTTTAGACCACTGAGCCATCCCACCGGGCCCAGTAGTGTTTTATTTTCAAGTGTTACATATTGTACCTAATTGTCTGTGCCACACTCTGTATATGTCGTTCAAACAGCCTCACCATAGCTCCTGAATAATATTTGCCCTATGATGATAAGGCCATGAGGTGATGAGTGCTGAAGCTCCATTATTATGGGACTACTGTTATATATGCAACTCATCACTGACCAAAATATTGTTATGGAATAGGTGACAGCAGGTAAAGTGTGCCATTAGGTCAATTTTACCATAACATAGATCTGTGAAACCACTTGCCATTCCTGAGAGAGAAAGCTGTTCTGTACTTACGTTTCCTTGGGATCTTACTTCCTCCCTACTCCTATCTCCAAGTGATTGATTGGTTTTTCTGTCGCTGTCAGTTTATATTTTTATAAATTTTATGAAAATGAAATTATAGAGCATATATATTTTTAGACTTTTAAAAAATCCATGCATTTTATTATACATAGTAACAGCTTTTATTGCTAAGAAGCATTTCATAGTATGGCTGGGTCACCACAGTTTACCCATTTGTCAGTTCATTGTCATTTGGATAATTTTTTTTTTAATAATGTATTTTGTTACAGGGTATCTCTGTGCAGTTAAGATGCATAGTGAGCCTCCTGTTCTCAGCCTCCCCAGCACTGGTATTATAGGCATATGCCACTGTGCCCAGACTCTGTGGCCAACTCAGCCAGCCCCAGGGGCAGGGCTAATGCAGCATGTGGTGCTGGGGATGGAACCGTGGTCCCTGAACTTGCCTAGGCAGGTGCTTTACTCTGCTGAGCTATTTCGCTGGCCCTGTCTTTTGGACAATTTCAAATGCCATTTAAGTTTCAGCTTTTGGCTTAAAGATAAAGCTTGATGTGAAATTCTGTATAGAAATGCACAAAACCTAGAAATTAGTGGTTAGATAGAATGTTAGATATAGAACTTAATGAAAAATAGTTTTTTTTGTTTGTTTTTTCAGTACTAGGGATCAAACTTGGACCTTGCCAGTGCGTATGCCATTGAGCTATCTCCCTGGCCCAGGAAAACAAACAGGTTTTTAGCAGTCTTTGTATTTTAGGGAAGGGTCTACAGGATGTTCAGGGTCTCGCTACTAGATGGGACTCGTAGTGATCCGCCTATTTAGTCTCCCAAGAGCTGGAATTACAGGTGTGCGCCACCATGCCCAGTCTGAAAATAGGTTTATTTAGCTCATAGTTCTGGATGTTCAGGAGAGTGACACTAGTGTGTGCTTGGCTTTCATGAGAGCCTCATGGTGTGTGGCATCACACTGGCAGTACAGGAAGCAAGAGACACTGGAGGTGGTCCACACATGCAGTCTAGCCCTGGGGAGGCTGAGATAGGACGATTGATTCCAGTTTGAGGCCACGGTGGGTTACAAAGTAAGTTCAAGGTCAAACTGAACTACACAGTGAGTAGTTTCCACCATTCGCTAGAATATTCTCTATTATGTATTTCTTTCTCTCTCTCTTTCTTTTTTTAAAATTTTTTTGTAGTACCAGGAATTGAACTCAGGATTCTGCGCTTGCTAGGCAAGCGCTTATTCTGCTGACCTACCTCCCTGGCCCTGCCTGTTTCTTTTTTTTCCCTGGTTGTATGGCTGGCTGGCTGGCTGGCTGGTACAGGATCTCTGTGCAGCTGAGACTCATAGTGATTGTGTCTCAGCCTCCCCAGTGCTGGAATTACAGGTGTGCACCACCATGCCTGATTTCAGTGGCTGGTATGATGTGCCTCAGTGGTCAGGGATCATGCCTGGGTCCTTGTGCTTTCCAAGTAGGTGATTAGACCATGAAGTTATCTCCCCAGCCCTGTTTCTTTTATATCTTCTCATATCTTTATTTCCATCTTCTTCCTTTTAGCTTGCTTTTCTTCTTTGGCATTAGATAACACCACAGATAATTGATGTAATTATTTGTTATTAGAATCAAATGTGCAATCATTATGATTGGTTTCACTTGCTCCTTCCCCTATTTTCCTCTTTACTATTACCATTGGATTTTTAGCATTGTACTTCTCTTTCATGTGTTGGCTTTCTGGTGGTGTCATTTGGTATTTTGTTTTTTGAATAGTTGCTCCAGGGATTAATTATATTTACCTAACCTTTCATAGTCTTCCAAGAGTTGATACTGTATCATTTCCAGGGCAATGGACTATGTGGGGCTATTAGTAGTTTTCCTGTTTTATTTAATTGAAAGCACCACTAGACAGTGTTACAATGTTTGTTTTCATAATTCACATATATTAAAGAGCTTAATTGGAAGAGCATAATTAGAAAAATAATTTGACATTTATCTATGTTTAACCATTCCTGTTTTTCATTCCTAAATTTGTCTCTAAAATTTCCATTTGATTCTTTTTTAAACTAGTTTTTCTGTTTGTGCTGTGTATTTATTTCATTGATCTTTTACCTTTACCTCATGAAACATAGGGAAATGTCTCTGCAATGTAATTTTAAAGTTTTCCTTACCTTGGATTGGCGTGCATTGATTGTTTTACTTGAGAGGGGGCACATTTTCCTACTTTATTTTTAGGTCAAGTAATTTTGGATAGTATTCTGGACATCGTGGTTTCTTGGAAATTCTGTATGCTGTAATCCTCAGTGGAAGGATGTGTTTCCCACCTTATTGGTGTGTTTCTGTTCTGTCTACTGTCTGCAGGGGTGTTTCATTATCCATTCACCTTTCAAGTGTAGTGTTGTGCTATTTTAGATATGTCTTGCATATCCATAGCTCGGGTGTCATCCTGACCCGAGTGTAGTTCATTAACAAAATTGGAGATCCCCTTCCTCAGGTTTCTTACATACTTTGTAGGGCTTGTTTTTGTTTGTCCTTTTAATCAGAGGGACTAGGTTTCTGTTGAAGGTTTAGTGAGCAGTTCTGTTTCAGTGTATCACCACTTGTGGCCATAACAGAGTTCTTAGTTTATTAAGTGAGACAGAGAAATTATAGTGGGTTTGTACAAAGGGCTGTATTGGGATTGTACTGACATAATAGAACTGGAACTCTGGTGTGTGGAACTTTAAAATCTTGGATGTGATTATTTTTCTAAAATATAGCCACACTTTCAAATTATTTTTATTTCAAATTATAATATATCAAATGCATATAAAAATAGCAGAACATCTTAAGTTAAGATGTCATAGCATGGTTTGTGTAGGTAGCATAGCACTGGGTTTGGGAGATTTGATCCAGTTGTTTTATTGCTTTTGTCTGGGGTTTCTACAAATTGAAGAAAGTCTGTGAATTGCATTTGAAGGACCTAAAGTTAGAAAAGTATATGGGAGTATTCAGTCTAATCCTTGGGCAAGCATTTGACTGTTTTGCTAGTAGATAAGCCTTAAAGGTATACCTCCAAGTGATTTTATTACAGTTCTTACTACTAGCAATTTGAC
Source organism: Myocastor coypus (assembly GCA_004027025.1). Taxonomy (NCBI): domain Eukaryota; kingdom Metazoa; phylum Chordata; class Mammalia; order Rodentia; family Myocastoridae; genus Myocastor; species Myocastor coypus. Next base: position 42,006 of record PVJA010014317.1, read on the forward strand.
ACCCGTGACTCTACAGGAATAGGATTTTAGATAAGGGAAGGGGAGAGAAAAGCATTAGTTTACAGGTGTCAAGTACAGGATAGAGTCAATAGAAGATGAAGGTCAAAAAATGAATTTAGGTAGGGCTGGTGAGATAGCCCAGTGGTCTAAGCGCCTGTGACTGGGGTTCCATCCTCTGAGACTCTGTGCCAATTACTTTTTTTTTTTATTTAAAGATGAATTTAGTACGCCGGGCGTGGTGGCTCAAGCCTGTAATCCCAGCACTTGGGAGGCTGAGGCAGGAGGATTGGTGGGAGTTTGAGACCAGCCTGGGCTACAAAAGTGAGCTCAAAGCTAGCCTGAACTGCACAGGGAGACCCTGTCTCAAAAAGACAAAAAAAAAAAAAAAAAAAAGATGAATTTAGTCTAATATTGGTCATAGTGAGTTGGAGGTGTTAGGGGAAAAGATTCAAATAGGGTGGGGAATTATTTTCTAAATTCCAGGGTAGAAAGATTAAATATGCACTTTGTCAAGAACTGATAATTAAAGTATACTTTGGGCCATTATAATTTTCACTCATTTTTATGGCCGGCTCAGCCCGCCCTGAGGGCAGGACTGGCGCAGCATGTGGTGCCAGGGATCAAACTGCAGTCCCTGAAGCCGCCCAAGCTTTCCCAAGCAGGCGCTTTAGAGCACTGAGCCATCCTGCTGGGCCCTGGGCCATTATAATTTTATCATCATAGTTGAATACAAGATTTTGCTAGCTTCTTAACATATAGGTTGAAGAACACTTAATCTTTCTCTGTGGCATGGCTTGGTAACAGTTATTCATTCCTTAAAGTTCAGTTAAAATTCACCTCTACAGCTTACTTGGATTCCTTTTGAATTTTCTATATTTATATTTCCACTTGTTTCTGTGGTCTGTTAATATCTACCCTTTTGAAAAGATAATTTTCAAAATTTATAGATAAGTAAAAATACATTTATTTCATTTGCCACTTTATTGCATAAAATTAGGCATAGCATTTTCTAAAGCAAAAATTCTTTATTTATATCTATATTCTTTATCCCTAAAGCAAAGAAAAATATTGCAAATCAAACCTAGCTGCTTAGTAATACAATGGCATGCACATCAAATTCTAAGATACTTTAAAGAAACATATCTCTGTAATTCACAATGCTATTTCTAGGAATAATAAATGATTATCTCATTAAGAAAAGTGCTAAGAAAATTATCTAGGAGAAAACTTCTGAAAGAGTATTTAACAGCCATTTCTTTTTTTAAAAAAAAAGTAAAAACAGGAATAGTAGGAACTTCCTAAATATAGTAAATATTGTATATCAGTCAATAGTAAACCTATAAAATATAAACACAAATAAAATACTGAAACTCCGTATTTTATTGAAAATCAGGTAATACAGAAATTACTGCTGTCAAAAAAAGACAGAAATTACTACTTTACAACTGTGTCATACATCTTGATTTTATTGGATTGGGTTAACCATGTAAGTCTGAATTCATAAGATTTCCAGAAGATAAAGATCTAGAAAACCCAAGATCATCTGGAAGATGATTAACACCATTATGAAAATATAGTAAAGTATAATGTAAGCTGGATACAAAGACACGTCAATTTCTTTCTTTTTTTTTTAAGTCTGACTTTTATTTATTTATTTATTTCTTGTTTCAGAACTTTTTTTTTTTTTTTTTTGATTTTTGAGACAGGGTCTCACTGTGCAGTTCAGGCTGGCTTTGAGCTCACTTTTGTAGCCCAGGCTGGTCTCGAACTCACAACGATCCTCCTGCCTCAGCCTCCCGAGTGCTGGGATTACAGGCGTGAGCCACCACGCCCGGCATTGTTTCAGAACTTTTGTTTGTTTATTTATTTTTATGGCTGGCTCAACCTGCCCTGAGGGCAGGGCTGGCGCAGCATGTGGTGCCGGGGATCAAACTGCGGTCCCTGCAGCTGCCTAAGCTTTCCTAAGCAGGCACTTTAGACCACTGAGCCATCCTGCCAGGCCCCAGACACGTCAATTTCTATGATTATTAAATAGATAAAATGCATTAAGAAGTTTTAGGAAGTTATCAAGCTTGCCTCCATAAATCCATTGAGTGAGAAATGGTGGAGCAAAACCAGTAGCTGGAGCTTTGAAATGAATCTGGCACACAGAGTCTCCTTTAGTAGAATTCTCAACCCTCCGCTTAAATTTGTAGGACCTACCACAGTTGCTTTTTTCCTTAGCTGAAGGTTGCCATAATCTTAAAGGAAGCATAACTGATGTTGACTCTTAAGGGAAATGACAAGAATAGATGAAACGCTGATAAATTTTAACCATTTTTTTTAAACTATTAGGAATGGAGGAGTGGCTATTAAGTTCATAGAGGAGATAGGTTTATAACCTAAATCTGTATGGAGGCCAAGAAAGAAGTGATTTAGTTGGTCAGCTTGCTCCAGGAATGCCTTGAGAACTTTCCAACATACATGGAGACTCCAGGTTTTTCCAAAGGCAGTAGTTTAAAGTGAGAATTGAAGCCTTCACCTAGATCTTTTGGGCCTGTCCCAGCAGATGAGTGACTATGTCAGTCTGTTTTGGTTGTGGTGAGGGAAGAGGAGCCCTGTAATGGGGGAAGCTCCAGGACAGAGTGAAGTGTGGGGCTGAAAATTGAGGGATCATGTTCTGTATACTGAAATACAGATCTTCGCTTGCTCTCTCCTCAATCCAGCATCTAGATGGTGGTGTGCCCTTCTTATCTACCTAGCCAGCACTTCCTTCTCTGGAAAAAATGAGCAGCTTCAATGAGTACTGACATTTGGAAGGTACTCTGGGCACATGAGTATCATCAGTCTACACACCAAGCTAAGCTTCTGACCTTTTTTTTTTTTTTGAGACAAGGTCTTGCTATGTAGTTCCGGCTGGCCTTTAGCTCACTTTGGTAGCCCAGGCTGGTCTCAAACTCACACCGGTCCTCCTGCCTCAGCCTCCCGAGCGGTGGGATTACAGGCGTGCGCCACCACGTCCGGCCTGACCTACTTTTTAGTGTCTCACTCTTCAAAAATAAAGGAGCATCTGAGGATTACTAGGTTGTAAGAAAATCCTCAAAATGTAAAAGAAAGACAACTAGGCCAGTCATTTAACCAACACACAAAGAAGGAATTTGGAGGGACCAAATAAATGATTCAAGAACAGAGGAAAGCTTTAAAATAAAAAGAAAGCAAATGAAGGAAGAGGAGGAGGAGAAAGAGGAAAATGAGGAGAAAAAAACTCACAGAAGTTGAAACATTGACTGAGTAGTACACATCTGTAATCTCAGCAATTGGAAGGTGGAGGCAGGATTACCCTGTATTTGAGGCCAGCCTAGACTATGTAAATGAGTTCAAGGACACTATGAAGTACATAGCAAGACCCTTTCTCCAAAAACAAAAAAGCTGAAATGTACATGTATGCATTAACAATTACAAGAAAAGACAGTTCTAGGAGCAAAGTATAGAGAATAAGTATTTGAAAATATTAAAATTGAATGTTATATTATAGTAGGAAAATTACATGAACAGACTGGAAGATAAAAATTGAGATATAGTCCTGCAAGAAACTGTCCTTTTTAATATCTAAATTTATGTAAAAACTATCTCTAGTATTTATTCTTTTTATATTGTTTTGTACTTTGTTGTCTAAATTAAGTACAGGGAAAATAGTTGTTAAACTTGAAACTTTTTAGTTGTTGAAGAGGAATGACTTTCACATTGATTGTTCATGAATAGTAATGCCTCCTGAATTTTTGTAGCATTGCATTTATGTTTGTTACTTTGATCAGGCATTAGTTGTCTTACTTCTTTTGTCTTGCACCCAAAATTAAGGGAGGAAAAAAAAAGAAAAACAAAACAAAACAAAGCTAAGGGAGAAAAGATTTCTTTAGCTCATGGTATAGAGGTTTCAGTACATTATTTGTGTGGCTCCAAAGTAGGATAGTTTAGCACAGGAGAACAGTGAACAGTTCATGGTGGGCAGACTGTAGCAAAGACACAAAGGGCCTCAACAGCGTCTGTCTTTCCCATTTATTTTGCTACTAGAGATTCAGCTCAGGCCCTGACACTTGCCAGGGAGGTGCTTAAGCTGCTGAGCTATCTATCTCTCTGGTCCCCCATTTTATATTGTAACTAGGTTGCTGGGATTAGGACAGTTCCAAAGCAGTCAGTGGACTAATTTAATAACCACACACTCTAGTTCCAGCCACCTCTGAAAAAAGCCTCACTATGATCACATGAGGCTTTGGGAGCAGGGAACATCTAGACCAAAGCCATAATATCATATCTGGCCCCCCAAACCTTCATGTGTGTTTCTATTACGGTTTTGTGTTTAGCTGTCCCCTCAAAGCCTCATGCAGTCATTGGACAAACTTCTAGAGTTTGCGGTTAACTCATGATCCACTGGGGTTGTAGGTGTCAATGCTGCTGGGATTATGGATGTGAGTACTACACGGAGCCTGAGGCATGTAGCCTGAATGCAGCATAAAGGAGATAGACTTGCTGTCTGTTGCCATTTTGTTGCTTCTGTTCCTTCCTTTGTTCTCTGCTCTTTGCCAACATCATGAAAGGTTGCTCTGTGTCATGTGCCACCCTGCCTTGGAGCCAGCTCAGTATGGACTGAAACCTTCACTGATTGTGAGCTAAATAAACCTTTCCTTCCTTCATTTTGGGTGTCGGGGTATTTGTCCCAGCAATGAGAGAAGAGTAACTGAAACAATTTCTTTACACAAAAGGTATTTAGTCCATTTATAAGAATTGACAAAAGTCTAAGTCCAAAGTCTCTTCAGAGATTTAAGGTAAGCTCTTATTGCAAGCCCTTGTACAAAAAAAAAAAAAAAATAATAATAATAATAAATAAATAAAATAAAATAAAAAGTGCAACACCTCTAGCACTTAATGGCACAAAATGGATGTTTTCATCCTAAAAGTTACAAATAGGGGATACAAAGGAATGGGAGCAAAGTAAGTCCAAGATCTTGTAGGACAAACATTAAATCCCACAATCTCACTTGCAGTATTCTCAGCAATCTGTGGCAAGATGTAAATGCAACAGGATTTGGGTGGCTCTACCTCATCACTTCCAGTGGTTGTAGCTCCCATGGCTTCTCTCTGGGGCCAGCTCTGCCCTCTCCTTGTAGTTTTCCTCAGGCAATCCACATTCCTGACTCTTGTACCTTTGACTTCACATTCACAGCTTCACACACTGTCCATAGGGATACACTGCCTGGCCTCCCAGACCTTTTGAAATTGGGGTGGTTGCCTTCTTGATGCCACAATTCTTGCATTTTCTCTGAGCCTAAAACCAGAACCACTTGGATAAACTAAGGTCTGTTGCCAGTTGGAGCAGTGGTCAGACTTTGTCTGTAGGGGTTGAGTGCCTACGAACCAAATCCTGAAGAATGACTGCTCTAGGTTGCCACCACTCTGGAACATGATACTCTGGAGCTGTCTTCTCAAACAAAGTCTTTATTATACTTTTGCAATTATGAAGTTGCAAAGAGTGGAGCCCTGCTTTTTCTTACAAGGCCCTCAGGCCATCTTTTCTGTAGTTCTCCTTTTCTTTACATCAGTCAAGATTTTCTCTCCTCGAACTTCCTGTCCCAGCCCAGCCCAAACCCCAACACTGGGAGCTGAGCCTGCGCACCCGCCGCGGGTAAGCCCCTGCGCCCCTCTGCCCCGCCTCTGCGTTTCCGCGACTAACTTCCTGTCCCAGCCCAGCCCAAACCCCACC
>PVJA010014318.1:0-47713 GCA_004027025.1 Myocastor coypus
AGGAGGAGGAGGAGGAGGAGGAGGAGGAGGAGGAGGAGGGAGTGGAGAAGGAGGAGGGGAAGGAGGAGCAGAAGGAGAAGAAGAAGGAGGAGGAGGAAGAGGAGGAGGAAGAGAAGAGCTGAAAAAAAACTAAATGAACACACATTATAATAAAAGTTGATTTTTCCTCACAGTCAACTCAAGAACAGCATGGAGTGAACTACTTTAAGTCCTATAAGAAAACAAATTCCAGCCCAGACTGATATGCCACTAAAATTATCTTTCAGTTTTCATGGAGAAGTGAAATACTTACATGATGAAGAATAACTAAAGAAATTAATGATGGCCAAACCAAGCTTAGACAGAGTACTAAAACATATTTTAGAAAGGGGTTAAAATGAGCACAATTCCAAGAACAACAACGTTAAAGAACCAAACAAATACAACAAAGTAATAACACAGTAGAAGAATAGGGAAACAACATCAGGAAAATAATATAACAAAACAACTCAGTGCATATCAATTATAATCACCAATGTATATGGACTCAATTCACCAATGAAGACTGAAAATCTTGGAAAAGGTATTAAAATCTATGTAAGTATACAAAGTAGTTGAGGAATAAAACTATTTGTTTTTTTAAATAACTTTGATTACATGAATATAATAATTTGTCTGCATATAAACGTGAGTCTATATGCTTTCCTTTAAACAAGTTTGAAAAGATATTTGAAACTTGACTATTCTATTTATAAGGGCACAGTGTTTTGAATTATATCAGTACTACATTGTAAAACAGAATTGTATCTTTTGATATTTAACAGTACCTAACAGTTTAAAATGCCACTTCTTGGGAATGAAAATGGTGTGACACACTTGAACATATGACATGACAAGCTTTTAAAATAAAATATAAATTACGCTTATTTATTATTTTCTTTAGTTTAACCTCAGACATGTCTTGGTATGTTTTTATTTTTTTCTTTTCCTTTTTTTGGAATTATTTTATTTTATTTTATTTTTTTCTTGTTTCAGAACTTTTGTTTGTTTGTTTATTTATTTTTATGGCCTGTTCAGCCTTCCCTGAGGGCAGAACTGGCACAGCATGTGGTGCCAGGGATTGAACCACAGTCCCTGAAGCTGCGCAAGCATTCCTAAGTAGGTGCTTTAGACCACTGAGCCATCCTGTCAGGCCCTTTAATTTTTTCTTGAGGTAATATTTTGGCATTAATATAACTGTAATTTTCTGATAAATTTAATGAATGTATGGAATTCAACTGAATTTGCCTGGCCTGAAGAACTTTTTGTTTTTGCACACATCCAGCTGTTAACAGAAAAGAGTGCTTTCTGTGAGTAGCTATGCATGCTGGTTGGATAGTTTTTCTGAGGTCTTCAATTAATCTGACTTAAAATATGACCAAAGACTGTCTTTCTTGAATTATATTTGAATAAAAATTTGTTTACTAAAAAAAAAAAAAAAAACATTAAACTCATAAAAAAATTCAAAGGCTTAAAATCAAAAGACGGAAAACAATGCTACATTCTCCAGGACCTCACAAAAATGCAAAGGTAGCTATTCTATTCAAAGACAATCTGAATGTCAAATCAAGAATGATTAAACGACCTCTGCACTTTAGTGGTGTTATGCTGTGTCTATGGGGGAAAAAAAAAAAAAGGATAATTAAACGATTAGCTGGGCGTGGTGGCGCACACCTGTAATCCCAGCACTTGGGAGGCTGAGACAGGAGGATTGGTGTGAGGTCGAGACCAGCCTGGGCTATAAAAATGAGCCCATGGAACACCTAAACAGACTAGAAAAAGAAGAGCAAACGAAATCCAAAGCCCAAAGACGGGAGGAAATTATAAATATTAGAGCAGAAATTAATTCAATTGAGACAAGGAAAACAGTACAAAGAATTAATGAATAAAGAGTTGGTTCTTTGAAAGATTAAATAAAATTGATAAGCCCCTAGCTAACCTCATCAAAAGGGGGGGGGGGGAGAAAGGCCTCAAATTGAAGCGATAAGGAATGAAAAGAGTAAAATTACTACAGACCCAGCACAGATTGGGAGGACAATAAATACCTTCTTTGAGAATATTCACTCTCAAAAACTGAAGACACAGATGCAATGGAGAGATTCCTAGAAAAGTAAAAATTACCCAAACTGAATCAAGAAGATATAACAACTCTAAATAACCCAATAACAGCCAACGAAATATAAAATGTAATAAAAAGTCTACTGACAAAATTCTGGGACCTGATGGACTCACTACTGAATTCTACAAAAATTTATAGAAGACATAATCGCAACACTCCTCAAACTCTTCAATGAAATTGAAAAGGAAGCAATCCTTCCAAAATCATTCCTAGAGTCAAGTATTACACTAATACCAAAACCAGGGAGAGATACAACTAAATAAGAAAAGCAGAGGCTAATTTCTCTCATGAACATAGATGCAAAAATTTCTTAATAAAATCCTCACCTCTACAATACAACAAATTATCAACAAGATTATACACCATGATCAGGTAAGATTCATCCCAGGGATGCAAGGATGGTTCAATATATGCAAGTCTATAAATCAAATACACTATATCAACAGAGTCAAAACCAAAAATCACGTGATCATCTCAATTCATGCAGAAAGGGCCTTTGACAAAGACGAATACTCATTCATGTACAAAGCCCTACAGAAAACTGGAATAGAGGACCTCTACCTCAACCTGATAAAAGACTTCTATGACAGTTCAACAGCGAACATAATTCTGAATAGGGAAAAACTGAAGAATTTTAGTCTCAAATCTGGCACAAGATAAGGAAGTCCCCTATCACCACTCCTATTCAATATACTTCTGGAATCATTAGCTACAGCCATTAGACAAGAAAGAAAAATAAAAGGAATAAGAATAGGTAAAAAAGTAAATACATCAATATCTGTAGATGACATGATAATCTACTTAGAAGACCACAAAAACTCCACAAAGAAGTTACTAGACCTAATACGCAAATTCAGTAGCATAGCAGGTTACAAAGTCAACAGACAAAAGTGAATATCATTCCTTTATACAGATAGCAAACACACTGAGAGAGAAATTAGAGAAACAGTATTTTTTATGATAGCAAAGGACAAAAAAGAAATACTTAGGCATTAACCTAACTAAGGAAGTAAAACACTTTTTCAATGAAAACTACAGCACTCTGAAAAAAGAGATCACAGAGGGTTTGAGAAAATGGAAAGATATTCCTTGCTCTTGGATAGGAAGAACCAACATTGTGAAGATGGCCATACTCCCTAAATTGTTATACAGATTAAATGCAATTCCTATCAAAATACCATTAAAATACCTCACAGACCTGAGGAAATTATTCCAGAAATTTATTTGGAGCCAAAAAGGACACAGAATTGCAAAGACAATTCTGGGCAACAAAGGTAAGGCAGGAGGCATTACAATTCCTGACCTAAAGTTATACTACAATGCTACAGTAATACAATCAACATGGTACTGGAAAAAATAGACTTGAGGATCAGTGGAATAGATCAGAAGATGCAGAAGAAAATACAAATACACTCAACCACCTTATCTTTGACAAGGAGGCCAAACACACTTACTGGAAGAGAGATAGCCTCTTTAACAAATGGTGCTGGAAAACCTGGCTCTCCACATGCCGAAAACTAAAACTTGACCCAAGTCTATCACCATGCACTAAACTAAAGTCAAAATGAATTAAAGATCTAAATATTAAAAGAGAAGCATCAAATCTCCTGGAAGAGAAAGTGGGGGAAAATCTTGAAGACATTGGGGTAGACAAAAGTTTCATGGACAAAAATCAAAATGCACGATTAACACTTGAAAGCGTTAACAAATGAGACCTCCTCCAGCTAAGATTTTTTTACACATAAAAAGAAATTACGAACAGAGTGAAAATAGAACCCACAAATTTCAAAAGACTTTAACTAATAAGTGTTCAGACAAAAGTCTTCTACGTAGAATTTATAAAGACGTAAAAACCACTAGGGTCCCAAAATTCAAAGATTCAATCCAGTAATGTGCATCTGAAATTAACACACACTTCTCAGAGAAAGAAATTCGTCAAGCCTATAAGTACATGAAGAAATGTTGCACATCACTAGCCATCTATGAAATGGAAATTAAAACAATACTTAGATACCACCTCACCCCAGAAAGAACGGCTATCATAAAGAAATCAATGAACAATAAATGGTGGAGACACTGTAGAGAAAAATGAACCTATCTCCACTGCTGATGGGAATGCAGTTTGGTGCAACCATTATGGAAAGCGGTGTGGAGGATCCTTAAAAAACTAGAACTGGAAATCCTATTCAATCCAGCTATCCCCCTAGTGGGAAATTTCCCAGAAGAACTGAAAACATCACACCATAGCGATATCTGTGCACCTATGTTTATAGCAGCCCAATTTGTAATAGCCAAATCTTATAAAGAACCAAAATGCCCATCTTTTGAAGAATGGTTGAAAAAGATGTGGTATTTTTATGCAATGGAATATTACTCAGCTATAAAGAATCAAAAATTGGAAGACTTCCTATATAAATGGATGTACATTGACTATCTACTCATAAATGAAATAAAGCAGGCCTACATGTGTCAATATCATATAGTCTCCCTAGTGTAAGAACTCTAAAGAAGAAATAAAAATGTAAGGGCATAACACAACTGAATGGCAATCAAAGACTTATGGATTAAACAACGAAGTGACTGGAAGCAGAAAAGAGAGGAAACATAGAAGTAACAAAATCATGCACTTATGTACACAGGATGAATCAGATATTGGTCCTAAGATCCTTCAAAAGATTTTTCACATTAATGATACCAATGTGCAATGCTAAAAATGGGCTTGGAATGACTAATTCTGGTCTTTCAGATGTGTACTGTTTCTAATGTAAACTCAGTTACTACTATACTCTCCCTGAAGTAAATGGTTGACTAACCAAAACAAAAAAAAAAAAAAAAGGAAGTTGATTGCAAGTAAGAGACTAGACAAAATGCCGTAAGCTCCACAGCCTATAATTTTGTACATCCTTGGATTTCTAAATGTCCGTTTAAAAATGTGTAACTGCTCTTATCACATTCTGTAGAGATTTATTAGAATATCAATGATTGATGGAAAATACCAATTTCAAGCTAAGTCTAAGATGTTTGATATTCAGAAAGACAGTGATGTTAAGATAAATTACCTATGTCATAGAATAATAGTATCACGAAGCTTCTCTGCTGGAGGTTGAGAATGTAAGATAATAGACCCAAAATTGGAGAAAAAGAAGGACTATGAAAATAGCCAACATTTTGACCTTAGCCCCTCAAGTTCAATGAGGACTCAGGACATAAGAGAACCTGTGCTGTAACATCCCATAATTCAGTGGTGTCCCAAATTTTCTTATCAAGGAGATTATGGGACCTCAGAGAAAGGGAAAAATGAAGTATAGTGTGTCTAAGAGAGTCACCAAGAGAAAAATCATTCTCTCAGGCTTTTATAGAAAGTGTTCTGGTCAAGCAATGGCCATGACTCATCCCAACAGTTCTGCAAAGCACTGTGCATGGTTCCAAAGTTAATCCTGAGGGGATTGCACCTTATAAGATACAAAAGATGAATGTTTTATTATATGATCTTGCTTTAACTTGCCCTTGATCACCCAGCAGAAAAACTTAATTAGGAGGCATAAAATGCAGAGCTAGGTTAGTATGGTGAGCTGTAGGAGGCTCAAATCAATAGCTTCCAGCGTTGCCGGTTTCACCGGCAACCAATGCAATTATGGAATATTGGACTATGTATACAACTACTTCCTCACAGTTCAAAGAGAAGTTTTTTCTTTTTTTTTCGTTTTCCTTCCTTACCAATATCGATCACAAATTTATCATGTCTACACCCTGTGCTCTGTATAACTATTCTAAGGACAACCATATGCAATGTGTCAATTATTGCGCATGCACTACTAACGTGTTTTGAAATTATCCTATTGTTATTTCTTATTAAAAGTAATGAAAAAAACAATAAAAAAGAAAAACAAGAACTAAGTCAGGCCAGATAGCTCAGCAGAATAATGCACCCACTTAAGCAGATACAGAGGTCAGCCTGCCATGCTGGATCTGCCCCCAGTGTACACTGAGTTAGTGACTAAGACTGGGTGTAGTGGCGTGTCCCTATAATCCCAGTGCTTGTGAGGTAGAAAAACAAGAGGATCACTACAAATCCGATCTGTGTAGTTAGACCCTGCAGAGCCTGTACTAAACACATTTAAAAAAAAAAAAAGAAAGAAAAGAAAGCAACTAATGAAAATGTTGGCTGCATGGTGATGAAAAAAGAACACTTCTTCACTTTTGATGGGAGGGAAGAATGGTGCAACCATTGTGGAAATCAGTGTGCCAATTCTAAGATTAGAGGTTTTGTTTTACCCAGCTATTTCCCCTTGGGTTACCTTCCTAGTAAAATTAAAATCACAGCACAACAATGTATTTAAATCATGGCCACATCAGCATAGTTTACAATAGCTAAATCTTGGAAGCAAACCAAATGTCCATAAACCAATGAACAAATAAAAAGAATGTGCTACTTAATACATAATGGAGTATTACTTGGCCATAAAGAAAAAGAAAATATCAATCCCTGGTCCTGTATTCCTTGCTTGCCCCACCCCCAGGGCACGCTGAGCCAGCAACCAAGTCCGGGCATGATGATGCATACTTATAATCCCAGCACTGGGAAGGCTGAAAATAGCAGGATCACTATAGTTCGAACTGTGTGAGACTCTGTATCAAATACAGAAGAGAAAAGAAAGAAAGAAAGAAAGAAAGAAAGAAAGAAAGAAAGAAAGAAAGAAAGAAAGAAAGAAAGAAAGAAAGGGAGAAAGGGAGAAAGAAAGATAAAATTAAGACACATATCTACTTGGGTAGATCTAGAGACTGTATACATAAGTAAAATAAATCAGACATGTGTAAATATATCATTATCTCTCTGAGAGAAACTGAAGAATGTAAATTATACACTAGATATTATGAAATAGGAAGAAACATTTCTAAAGGAAAAAGAACTAGAGAGAAGGGAGGAGGGAAAGAAAGAAATGAAAGAAAAAATGAAGCAAAGAATAAAATGAAAAGAGTTTTGTGAATGGTAAAGGGAAGGAATTTGAAAGAGAAAAATAGTAGAGAAAAAAAGGAGGAAACAAGATATAGCACGTACAGAGACAAATTCTTTATAATGTGATCATTATATATACCTAAACAATAGCAATAAAAATAAATAAAAATAAAAATAAATTTTAAAAATTATTGTAGTAATGAACCTAATACAATAGAAGCTATCCAATGGGAATGTTTTAACTGTTGAGTTTAAAAATTATATATTTGGCTCTTTCCACCATCTTTCCATGCCGCCATAATGGTGCGCATTCTGGCTGATGCTCTCAAGAGCATCAACAATGCCGAAAAGGGCCAGGGAGGTAGCTCTGTGGCACAAGTGCCTGCCTGGCAAATGTAAGGTCGTGAGTTTGAACCCTGGTCCCACCACAAAAAAAAAAAAAAAAAAAAACAATGCTGAAAAAAGAGGCAGGGGCCCGGTGGGATGGCTCAGTGGTCTAAAGCGCCTGCTTGGGAAAGCTTGGGCAGCAGCTTCAGGGACTGCTGTTCGATCCCCGGCACCACATGCTGCGCCAGCCCTGCCCTTGGGGCAGGCTGAGCCGGCCATAAAAACGAGTGAATAAACAAACAAAGGTTCTGAAACAAGAAAAAAGAAATAAATAAAATAAAAAAATTCTTTGAAAAAAAAAAAAAAGAGGCAAATGCCAGGTCCTGATTAGGCTGTGCTCCAAAGTCATTGTCCGATTTCTAACTGTGATGATGAATCATGGTTACATTGGTGAATTTGAAATCATTGATGATCACAGGGCTGGAAAAATTGTTGTGAACTTCACAGGCCGGTTAAACAAGTGTGGTGTGATTAGCCCCAGGTTTAATGTACAGCTGAAAGACCTGGAATAATGGCAGAATAACCTTCTCCCATCTCGTCAGTTTGGTTTCACTGTATTGACAACCTCAACTGGCATCATGGATCACGAAGAAGCGCGACAAAAACACACAGGAGGAAAAATCCTGGGATTCTTTTTCTAAGGATGTAAAACAAAAATAAAATGCCTCAGTGAACTCTGGAGCTTCCACCTGATTGCTCTGAGCCTTTGTGCCAGTGTAGGTAGAGTGCGGTGATGTGTAGCTTTGGTGTTTATTGGTGAATGGTGGTGCTCTGCTGTGACCAAGTCCTTTTATTTATCTGTATACCACCATTTGTGTAATGGTCTGCCAGAAGATGGTGTTGGTAGGCCCTGGATGGTTGAATCTGAGGTTGAGGTCGTGCTCTGGAGTCTTAGTTATTAATTATATGCAGAGGGTCTTACCCTTCGCTTTGTGTTTGGCAACACTTTTCATGTACTGTGTAAATACTGCTAAAAACATGGATATAGCTCTTACTATGTAAGTGCTCATAATGAAATAGCCAGTAAACTGGAGCTACCGATGTGTCTGTGGCTGTAAAGTCGTCACTGTTATTAAACATCAGTTGAAGTGGGGAAGTACTTCAATCGTGTCACACTTGCAGATGGGGTCCTCTGAGCCCTTACTATCCTCGCTTGATTTCCTTGGGCTGCAGGAACTTTTGTTCTCAAAACTCTTGGACGATTGTAACATAAAAAGTGTAGAATCTATTCTGGGACTGGGGGAAATTTTGCTTCCTGCACTTTGTCATCTAGAGCTGGGTCACCAAAGAACACCTGGTAGTATATGGAGGTGGACCGTGGCTGTGTTTTGACTGACCAGGTCACTTGTACTACAGGCCATGTTAATATGAACAGTAGGGTTGGTACTCATTTTGTTTACTTGTCAGAAATGTTTGCATTTGAATATATAATTACTATAAAAATGCAAATTTTCAAAAAAAATTATATGTTTGTATGATTGTAAAAGATTTTCTTGATGACTTAACATGGCTTAGTTTGTACAAAAATGTTCTACTGAAGAGATAACTTCAAGACTATACTAAATATTTATATATATATATATATATATATATATATATATATATATATATATTTACATAATTGCATTCTTACTATATTTTATTAGTAAATGCATATAGTACAAAATAATCACATTTGTCATGCAGTGTTGGTATATATACATACTACACCCTGATTCTTTGCATGTACTATTCCACTCATTTTTCCCTTACCTTTCAAATTCTTGGTCTCTTTCTCATTTGCCAAAGCTCTCTTTTCAGTTTTCCCTGAATTCCTTGACAATTGTTCATTTCATAGCCTCTTAAAATGTCAGATTGCCTTTTCCATGCTATACAGATGTATATTCAGAAAGTACACATTTTTCATTTTGTACTGTCCGAACAACAAACAGAAATAAGATATCCATGTCAAAAAATAAATAAATAAATAAATTTCTTTGGATGCAGTTATAGCAAAAAGTTGAAATAAAATTTCCATTTCTAATAATAATTATCCATTCTGGAAATAATTCTAATGCTACCTATGATGCTTCAGAAAGGGAATATTTTAAGAAGTATTTAGCTACATGTAATTTTGTGAAGTCTTTTATTAATCTAATTCAAACTTCCTGAAGATTCATGGAGAAAAATAGATAAAGAAAAAATTATCTTTGAAATTTTCCTTCTCATTTTAGTTAGAGTGGCCCCATTTTGTGACAAACTAAGGGCGAAAGATGTGATGGTAGAGAGTACAGACTATTGATATTTCTGGAAGAATTTCAATTAAGACAGACACTTGTTTAAATTGTTAACAGAGGTAAGCAACCTACAAATTGCATTGATTACACATAAGTTCAGGGATAGGTTTGGATAGATGCTTCTATGAGTCCAAACTTACCAGAGATGAAAATGCATAGCGACCAATTCAACATGATTTATGATTCTCAATTCCATATGAGAGAATAATTAAACCAAATCAATAGACCAAATCAATTGCTAAAATTTCTCCTTGTCTCTGTATCTCTCCCTAAAACATTATTTTATTTCAAATGTATCTCCGAAGTTGAAGTAGATGATCTTTTATTCATCCACAGCTCTTAAAATAATCCACTGAACTAATTTGACATCCCCCAGAACCTCTTTCTTCTTGATATTCAAATATATATTGTATTAGGCACTGTATTAGTTAATGTAGATGTTATAAGTAAGTGAGAATAGGTTGTCTGGGAAAGATGTGACGGAAAAGTAGAGGATGTAGCATACTACAATAAATTCCAAATTTTAGGTTTGCCCGAAAAATCAGGATGATCAGTCAAATTTGAATTTTAGATTGACAATGAATACTATTTTTATATACATGTGTTATGCAGTATTTGGAATGTATATTTTTATTTGCTGAACAAAGTAACCCTAAAATTTGTGTACCTAAATCCTTCAATAGAAGCATGGTAAATTATGGAAACATTGAGAAGGAAGCACCAAAGTTTTCAGGGGTGGATCAGTATGACGTCTTAAAGGAAAATTCATGTTTCCTTTCCAATCTAATAGAAGAAACAAAAAGAAGAGGGAAAGGCATTGAAAGAACTAAATTTTTGCCAGTGTGTGAATCTAGAGTCAGCTAAATAAGTTCTCCAGGGAAAGTAACCTTGTTGTGACAAACAAATCAAAGAGAATAAAAGAAGTAAACACATTAAAACAGAAACAAAACAGTCTTGCTCCTACGGGCATGTTTATAGATATGGGAGAGGGGACAAATTTATTACAGAACGCATTGACAAAATTCCTCTCAAGAAGCATTGCATGAGCCGGTATATTAAGTAATATGAGAGTTGCTGACATCACCAACTACAATAAGGTGGAAGCCTGCATCTTTTCTATGGTAATATTTAAGATATTGCTGTAGATTGGATTGGAAATATCTCCCAAAATTCTAAGTAGTAAAGGTCAGGGTCAATAGTTTGTCATACCAGTAGGAGGGGGTAGAAACTTTAAGAAATGGGATCCAAAGAAAATAAAGACATTGGAGGTGTGCCCTTAAAAGGAATGTTCTCTCTCCCTTTCCCTTTCCCTCTCCCTCCCCTTCCACTCCTCCCCCGCCTCTTCCTGTCCCTCTCCATCTTTCTCTCCCTCTCTCTTTCTCTGGCTCTGGCACTAGCTCTTGCTATCCCTGCCTCCCAACTGTCACAGACTGAATAGGACCCTCTCTCACGTCCTTTGACATGACATAATGTGTTCTACAAAACCAAACAATAAGACCAGGCATCCATGGACTGAAAACTTTATTCTCTGTAACAATTACCCAAAATGAGTCTTGCTTGATTAAAAACAGATTTATCTCATAAATTTGTTATAGTAACAGAGATCTAACAAAGATATCAAAGAAGAGTTATCTGTACTTTACCTTAAATTCTAAATTAAAGTTTTGGTTCCACTATTGTATGATAAAACAACAAGCATATGATTTCTGAAAAATTGTTCACCTCATGAGTATCAGATACCTTGCTTTCAAAATTTGACTAATAATTATAATGGTATATGTGATATCATATATGAAATTATCTAGTACAAGGCTTAATCCATAGGAAATGTCAATATACAATAATCTTCCATTGTCACTGAAGTGGAGAAGAAATCCACCTATTCATAAACATACATTTAATTCTTGCATGGGTTATTTGGATGGATCTAGAAACTCAGCTAATTCAAAATCTAACAGCTTGCCCCAGCCATGTAGAGAACAACACAGTTTGTACCCACAGGGAAGGGGCTCTTGGTGGCACTGAAAAAATGCCAGAGAAGCTTTGTCTACTCATCCCAGTTGCCTCCCCACTCCACCCGGGAAGGTGGAACTGGGGCTTAGACAAATACAGGACTTACTGTCTGCCCTGATAACTTTTGGGCTTGCTGTGATTTGATTCCTTTGTATCCCAATTTGCCATTTTTGGTATGAAATTATCTGTCTTGGGCCACTGAATGTTGGAAATGTTTAGGTTTCATTTGGATAGGGCCTCACAAATATGGGTTTACCTTAAAGCACAGACTTTGCACTTGGATTTTTAGCAATGCTCAAACTGTTAGGACTTTACCTACTCTCACACATGGAGTAAATGTCTTCTGTGTGAAAAAAAAATCTGATTAACAACAGAAAATATAAAACTTTTTATTATTTTATGCATATATGGGAACCATTATAAGAAAATGATGTCAAAATAAACGACCAAAGTTTTCTAATTTATAATTTGTAGACAAAAACCAACAACAACAACAAAAAAAAATTATATATATATATATATACATATATATATATATATATATATATTTGCATGGTAACATATATATACAATTCCTATTCATATATATATATATATATATATATATATATATACATATATACAATAGAAATTTGAAAATAGTTGCTGAATTACATAATATTATCTTCAAATTATTTATTCAGATTACCAGATATAATAAGCATGTACTGGTTTTAAAATGTTATAAGAAATTTAAAAGAACAACAAAAAGTTTAAGCATCAACTGCTAATTTCTGCAGACAAGCAGAAATCAGCAGTAGAATTATCCAACCCATACCACATACATACATAAATATATCTCCCACCTCCTCTCTTTTTCTTCATCACATTTTTTCCTTCTCTTTGAATTGATTCTTTACTTTTCATAGTGTCTATTGGACCTTTCAAGTTTTATTTAGTGTTTCACATTCTTATACTACAATATGATGTTTTCCATGAAGGTCTGATTTATTTCACTTATGAATAAGTTATTTGGTTGCATCCACTTACTTATAAGAGCCTTGAACTTCTCTTTTTTATAACTGAACAATACTCCATTGTATGAAAATGCTGCATCTTTTTATCCATTCCTCACTTGATGGGCATTTGGGTTCCTTCTCATATTTAGCTAAGACAAATTCCACTGCTATAAACATGAGTTCACATATATCACTGTGGTATGGTACTTTCAGTTATTTTGGAAAAACACCTAAGAAGGGAGAGCTGGGTTGAAGGGGACCTCCAGTACTAGCTCTTTGAGAAATCTCCACATTGATTTACATGGTGATTATACCAACCTTTATTGCCCTCAACAGTAGAAAAGGACTCCTTTTACCCTGCATCCCATACAACATTTGTTATTGGTTGATTTCCTTACAGTACTCATTCTTTCTTGGAATCTCAGTGTTGTTTTAATTTGCATACTAAGATATATATTATATGAGAAAGGAATTTGGAAGATAAGAGCTATTTCAGTGTTTGTAAATTCAGATTTACTGCAGCACCAGTTACCAGCTTGATGATCAAGGTTATTTTTAACATTACTACGTGAAGAACCTCACTAAAGAATGTTTATGGCTTACTGTATGTAGAACATAGACCAAATGGCTCTGCTTGAAAATCCAGTGCCTCGAGTGATTTCTGTTTCAAGAAATAAACAGACTGATTTTGGAATATTTGGAGATAGTTCAGACGTGTAGTGATCCTCCTATCTCAGCCTCCCCAGCGCTGGGATTACAGGCATGCACCACCAGGTCCGTTTTCCAGGGCCAGCACAGCATGCAGTACTGGGTATCCAACCCAAGTCCCTGTACTTGCCAAGCAGGTTCTTACACCATCAAGGTATCACCCCCACCTCACTCTTTTCTTCCCATTATGTACCTGAGAAATGACACACTCCAGACAACAATAGCCAAAGAGCATTTTAGCAGACCTGACTTCACTATGACACAGAAGACTTCACCATCAGAAAGCAGGAGTCTTCGTACCAACAGAAGATGCCACACAAACTTTATAGATCCTGGTAAAAAAAAACTTCTTTCCAGGAAGAGTGACAAGGGAAACTACTGTCAAGAGAACAAGCTGTGGGACTTTCAAGCACTTATGACTAAATTCTTCTATTTCTTAGGAAGACATCATTTACCAGGATTGTGGACAGAGGGTTTAGAAGGAAAGAACAATTGATTTCCCCATATCAAGTCAGCTCAGTCTATCAGGAAGCATTGCAAAAAGTAAGCCAAGAAGCAACCTATGTGATTCATATCAGGAAAAATTTCAATGAAGGAATCCTTTTCAGCTGATAAAGAACTTCATACCATAATCCATTGTCAATATTTTATTTGTATTAACTCTTAATCATTTTACATTTTGGTGAATTAGGACTCAAGGAATTTAAACACTACATAAGGTTATATAGAGATAAGGATTGCTACTACAAATGTTCTATAACTGAGCATGTACCATGTGAGTCACATCGTTACCAAAAAGATAAGATATAATCCCCATTTTATAGCTTAGGTTTTTGTTTTGTTTTTTTGAACCGGAGATTGAACTCAGGACCTTGCACTTGCCAGACAGGCATTTGTGCCCCTGAGTGATCTCCCCAGCCCCTTTATAGCTTATTTTAAAAAAATAAGCACAGACTACACCACAGGTTCAAGTATGATTAAATCCCAAAATGAGTGATTTGGACAGTAGATCTGATAGGAATTCAAAGAAGGTAGACTTCATGTAGGAGGTTAAGCTTAAAATAGAAATGCTTTGTGCCTTAGGAATATTTCTTCTTTATTAGTACATGCTTTCAGTACGTAATGTTTACATTCCTTGTGAGGAATGTAACACATAACAATTTAATTTCTAACAACCTTTTCCCTCCTATCTCCCCTCCCTTTATCTCTTGATCAACTTCCTCCTTTGAGAAAGACATATCTCTACATCTTATTATCTACCTGTTATTTCCACTTTATTTATAAATTTGGTTTGTAATATAAGAGAAAATATAGAATATTTAAGCTTGTGCTTACACATAGTGGGTTGCTACTCTACAATAAAGAAGGTTGAATCTTTTGTAGGAAAATGAACCCATCCTGAGACTACAATGTTCACAGAAAAAATGTGACCAACATTTCCAGAATGGCTTCCATCTGATAGTTTTGCATTCTTAATGCAGTTTTCTGTACCACTGGTTAAACAAGGAGGTTGAACATTGTTGCCAGAATGATCAGTTAGCTGTAATGTAACCTGTTCCTTTTATCAAAACTATGTATTCTAACTCTTCTTCGGGACACTGGCATATATTGATAAAGCTCTACATAGTTTGTGTTTAAACTCTTTAATTCTATTTTAATAAGTCTAATCTGGCATGCTTCTTGGTTCAAAATAAATGATTCCTTCAAATAGCTCTAAAGTTATATATACATAGAAAAAAATCTCAGTAATTATATATTGACATTAAGTTCTTATATAGCATGGTTTTTTTTTTTTTTTTTTTTTTTGGCCTTTTTGAGACAGGGTCTCGCTATGCAGTTGAGGCTGGCCTTGAGCTCACTTTTGTAGCCCAGGCTGGTCTCAAACTCGCACCAATCCTCCTGCCTCAGCCTCCCGAGTGCTGGGATTACAGGCGTGAGCCACCACGCCCGGCAATATAGCATGGTTTTAAATTTTTTCGTATTATTGGAAATAAATTCTAAATTTCAATTTATACTCTATTAAAGAAACAATTTTTGCACAGTAACACTAACCTACCTCTGCCTTATTAAAATGACAGTTCTTTGGCTGCCATCTTGTGGCAAAAAACACACAGTGTTAAAAACAGTAGTCCATATTTCCCACTGTCAAGATTTCAGAGTTGCTTAATTTGTTAGTAATTTAGTTTCTTTTGCTTTTTTTTTTTTTTTTTTTTTTTTTTGAGATAAGGTGTCACTATGCAGTTAAGCTCCCTGTGTAGCTCAAGGTGGCCTTGAACTGGAGTTGATCCTCATACCTCAGACTCCCATGTGCCACCAAACTCAGCCTTAATTTCTCTTCAAAGAGTTATTATTATTCTATATCGCCTCATCCTGCTCCTAAGGTAAAGTGTTTTCCTATTTTGATCTGAAATTTATTGCATGACAAAATAATTTCAAAAATTATACCTCAGTGTGAGAGCAAGGTGTCACATGCCTATAATGCCAGCACTTGGGAGTCTAAGGCAGGAGGATTGATGTGAGTTTGAGACCAGCCTGGTCTAGAAAAGCGAGCTCAAGGCCAACCTGAACTGCATAGAGAGACTCTGTCTCAAAAAGACAAAAAATTATACTTCAAGGAAGGCAAGATATCTCAGCAGACTAAAAAGCTTGCTTAGACAAGCTTAGGCCAGCACAGGGACTATGGTTCGATCCCGCTGCCACCAAATTCTGTGCCTGCCCTCCTCGCAGAGCAAGTTGATCCTGCCACAGAGTCCAAACATAGTGGTGAATGCCTGTAATCCCACCACTGGGGAGGCTGAAAGCAGGAGGATCTCCATGAATCCATGCTGCAACAGCCAAATACATAAAAAATTATACTTCAGTATTATGTAGTAATGACTTTATAACAACTTTGTTTTACAAATATTAAAAGAGATGTCCCATGGGCTAGATGAAAGCTTATAAACTTGTAAGAATCTAATAGTGCCCAATTTTGAGATAAATTATGGAAAATAACCTAACGCATCCCACTCCAGCATTACTTTAAATTCAAGCACTGTTCACTTCCTTGTAGAAATACAACCAAGATAGTAAAATACAATCTATTTTCACATTTTTCCAATAAACCCACTCTTTCTTAAAGATAGTGATTTGTTGTTTGAGCCTTGTTTATCTGTGTTGAGAACAGTTTGGCTCCTAACACTCATGCACAGTTTCCTTTAGGGATATTTATTCCAAACTCTAGGTTAGGACTCACATTCAAGCTTTAAAGTTAGCTCTCACTAAACAACAAAAAAAGTGAGAATGCTACCTATGTTGTTTTACAAAGAAGATTGGCAGCATGAATAGTTAATAAATGTGGCATGTATGGATTCAGATCCTGTCTTTCCTTTTTATTAGCTGCTTGGTCTTGAATAAGCAACTCACCCTTTTGATGGCACATTTTCTCCAAGTATAAGATAGTGATTCTAAAATCGTATTCTTTGTGATGAGAAGACTAAACAAGTTTACATAAGTCTTGGACAGTGATAGAGAGTAAATATTCAACAATCATAAGATAATGTAACTTATTATTTATTACTTATGCCTTTTTTCTCCTTTGCAGTAGGTCAATCTCTTGACATATAACTATCAATATTCCATCATCCTGCCACTTTAAAATTCATTTAGCAAATGTTTATTGAGAGCTTAGTATGTGCCATAAATAATCCTAATTTCTGAAGCTACAAAAGTGATAAGAACAGGTTATGCATACTCCTGTAGTTCACAGCCAACAAAATGTTAGGCAATAAACAATACATTTGTGAGCAGCATACTTTTTAAAAGAGCAAATCAAATTGAAAATGTAAAAGCCTAAAATCAGAAGCTGATTTTCAAAGTTATAGGAATAAAAAATGTTATAGAAAATGAGATTTGAGAGGTAAGAGGGGATTGAATAATATTCAGGTGTTTGTAGGGCATTTAAAGCTCTTTTTACAGGGGGTTAAATGATCGAACGTATATTTGCTTTTCAAGTAATCATATTTTATGTTTCATCATCTTAAAAGCTAGGAAACCCTTTTGTCAGAGAAAGAAGCAGATGTGTAAATAGAAACACATGTGAGAGATGACAAGAATTTCTTTCCAAGATCAGCTGCAATCATAACCTTGCATCCCATCAGATAACTCCTCAAAACAAATTCTCTCCTTTTGACTAAGACATTTATGATTGCTTTCTGCTGGTTTTAAACTAACCAAAATATTTGTATCTATAGTACTTAACTCTTCTATGTCTAAACTTTCAAATTCCTTCTCTCTGCCTTTCTCATCATTCTTAATTTCATCTTTATTTCTCCTATATTTTTCCATAATGAAAAGCTTATGATCTCTTTATGTCCTATAAGTTCAAAAGGCCTGGGTGTATAGAGATTTTTTTATTGTTATTACACTCCTATGTAGTATCCTGTCTTGTTCCATCTCAGAACTGAGATCTGAAAGATTAAATAAATAAAACACTTCTCAATGTTGAATATTTTGGAGAACTTACTCTCAAGCAAGGAGACACACTTTGTCAAACAGAACAAGCTTAGGCTTCAAGAAAATACAACAACATCCATATGCTACAGTTAGACTATTCACATATTAAAGACAGTAGTAAATAGAACTTCCCAACAAGCACCCAATAGTATAGCCAGAGTTTTGGGGGCACAATATTCAGAGGTCTAAACTGGCAGGTAGCACCAAGGAGAGTCTAGTCACTAGTAGTAAGTCTTCAGCCATATTAATATAGTTTACGTAGGAACAATGCAAGATCCTATTCTCCTCAGATTTCAATAACTTATTAGTATAGAAATGTCTAAGGGATAAGGTAGAGACCCAGATGCCTGAACTAGGATAAACAATTGGAGATAATGGAAAATCATTTATATTTTTTATTGAATTCCTGTGTGTAGTGTTATGACACCAGTTATTTGTCCCAAAGTACAAGAAATTCATGAGTCTTCAGTTTGAAAGGGGCAGACATGAAAGACCCCAAATGTGAGGCACACTATGTTGCCATCTGTGAATTGCATTTTGATGCAAAGAACAACTTACAGCGATGTCTTCAACTCCTATTTTCCTTGGAAAAGATCAGATGTTTGAAACACAAGCATATTCTCTAACAACTCAAGTGAAATGGGAAAAGTCAGTCCTCAGAGATATTAAATACTTCTGATTTGATAATTTTTTCCCTCAGATTGCTGTAAGTAATGTCTTTGTTGAAGAACAAAAACCAAGGAATGTGTGTACAGAGAATCTAGGAAGTCACTGAACACATTGCTGGAAGAACAGTTAACTGTATAATAAAACAGCTTAGGGGTGCATCACGAAGAAATGGTATTGTTATGCCTCTATCTTCACCAGTCTAGTGGGACTAGTAGTGAAGTGAAACTAATACATGGCCTGAAACTAAAAGAGAAGCTGAGGGTAGCTTGAAAGACCCCCAATTAATGTTCATACTTACTTCCTCTAAAAGCGCTGCTGCTCCAGTCAACTAAGGAAATACTATGATCTCAGTGAATTTTTCCAGTTTAAAGCTAAAAGACAAATATACGTTTCAATTATACGAGCCACTAAGTTTTGAGACATAAGCAAATCTTTTCAGTCTTAAAAGGATTGAGTTTCTTTCTCTGATCCTTGAAAAAAGAACTGAAATTTGCTATAAAATGTTGTTTATATCTTCAGTGCTATATAATACATAGTCACTACTAATGACAGAAGAAATGATATAAAAACACAGTACACATCTTGTATTTCCCTATAGCTGAGACTAGTCAGTGCAGAGATGCTGAAGGCACCAAAGAATCTTGAAAAACTAAATGCTAAATGTTTCTTACATCAATGTTGCAGACACTTGAGAACTAATTTATTGCTAGGAATATGGCTATGGAAGAGCCATTGCTTAGTGAATTGGCTGTTAAAAACTTTTGTTAATTGCATGAAGGTTAGACATTGGGGTAGGCAAAGAATTCATAGACAAAAATCAAAATTCATGTTTAATAGTTGAAATGATCAACAACTCTTCCAGCTAAGAAGTTTTCTTCACCTTGAAAGAAATTGCCAACAGGATGAAAATACAACCCATAAATTTTGAAAAGATTTTAGCTAATAAGGATCTGCACAAAGATCTTCTATCTAGAATTTATAAAGAACTAAAAGCCATTAGGACCCCAAAATTCAAAGACCCAATCCAGAAATGGGCACCTGAGATGAACACCCACTTCTCTGAGAAAGACATTCAACAAGCCTACAAATACACGAAGAAAGGCTCCACTCCACTACCCATTCGTGAAATGCAAATGAAAACAACACTTAGGCTTCTCATCATGGCAGACCATAGAGATAAGGCACTCCAGGACTACTGCAAGAAGCTGCAGGAGCACAAGGAGATCAACGGCCATCTGAAGGAGTTACGGGAAAAATTAAAAGAATTTACAAATCAGTATGAAAAGTCTGAAAATGATGTGAAGGCCCTACAAAGTGTTGGGCAGATTGTGGGTGAAGTGCTTAAACAGTTAACTGAAGAAAAATTTATTGTTAATGCTACAAATGGGGGGGCCCGGCAGGATGGCTCAGTGGTCTAAAGTGCCTGCTTAGGAAAGCTTAGGCAGCTGCAGATACCGCAGTTCGATCCCTGGCACCACATCCTGTGCCAGCCCTGCCCTCAGGGCAAGCTGAGCCGGCCATAAAAATAAATAAGCAAACCAAAGTTCTGAAACAAGAAAAAAAGATAAAATAAGAAGAAATTCTTTTTTAAAAAGCTACAAATGGACCAAGATACATTGTGCGTTGTTGTCAAAAGTTTGACAAAAGTAAGCAAGAGTTGCTTGTACATGATTACATTAACTATCATGCGATACTTGCCAAGAGAAGCGGATCTATTGATTTACAACATGTCTCATGAGGACCCTGGGAATGTGTCTTATTCAGAGATTGGAGGGCTGTCAGAGCAGACTGGAGAACTAACAGAGGTAATAGAATTACCTCACAAAGCCAGAATTATTGCAGCGTGTGGGAATAATACCTCCAAAGGACTGTTTGTTATATGGACTGCCAGGCACACGGAAAACACTCTTGGCATGAGTTGCTGCTAGCCAGCTGCGCTGCAACTTCCTAAAGGCTGTTTCCAGTTCTATTGTAGACAAGTATATTGGTGAAAGTGCTCATTTGGTTAGAAAAATGTTTAATTATGCAAGAGATCATCAGCCATGTGTCATTTTTATGGATAAAATCGATGCTATTGGTGGTCAATGGTTTTCCAAGGGCACTTCACCTGACAGAGAAATTCAGAGAACTTTAGTGCAGCTACTGAATCAGATGGATGGATTTGATACTCTGCATAGAGTAAAAACAATCATGGCTAGAAACAGACCAGATACATTGGATCCTGTATTGCTGCGTCGAGGGAGATTAGATAGAAAAATACATATTGATTTATGAAATGAGCAAGTAAGATTAGATATACTGAAAATCAATGCAGGTCCTATTACAAAGCATGGTGAAATAGATTATGAGGCAACTGTGAAACTTTCAGATGAATTTAATGGAGCAGACCTGAGAAATGTTTGCACTAAAGCAGATATGTTTGCAACTCATGCTGATCATGATTTTGTGGTTCAGAAAGACTTCACAAAAGCAGTCAGAAAAGTGACTGATTCTAAGAAGCTAGAGTCAAAATTGGACTATAAATCTGTGTAATTTACCATAAGGGTTTCAATGGCTGCATGACAGACACTGACAATGTACAAATAAAGTTAAGGAAAATAATGTGTCCTAGCAATGATCTCATGAAAAGTGTATAAATAAAATATATGTGAATAATATCATAAAAATTAGTATGTAATTCAGTAATTGAACTTTAAAGTTGGTACAGAAAAAAAATTTCTATTTTAATGTTGCACTATTGCAGCGGAAATTGTAAGTATTAAAACTTTTCATATTTGCAGTGTATTTGTAAAACATTGAAAGTGGTTTGAGATGAAAGTATGAGAGTATTTTCTTGTGACTTAGTTCATATATTTGTGTTCCTCATCTAAAAACTGAATAAAACCTGTTTCATTTAGTTCTCTATTTAAAAAAAAACACTTAGATACCATCTCATCCCAGAAATAGTGGTTTTCATAAAGAAATCAAGCAGCAACAAATGTTGGACAGGCTGTGGAGAAAAAGGAACCGTTCTCTGCTGCTGGTGGGAATGCAGATTGGTGCAACCATTATGGAGAGCAGTGTGGAGACTCCTTAAAAACCAAAACTGGAAATCCCATTGAATTCAGCTATCCCCCTACTGAGAATTTTCCCATATGAACTAAAAACATCATACCATACCATTATCTGTGCACCTAGGTTTATAGTAACACAATTTGTAATAGCCAAACCTTGGAAACAACCAAAATGTCCATCATCTGAAGAATGGTAGAAAAAGATGTAGTAGTTTCATACAACGGAATATTACTCAGCTATAAAGAATGATAAACTAGAAGACTCCATATATAAATCAATGTATCTTGAACATATACTCATAAGTGAAATAAAGAAGACTTACATGTGTAAATATTATATAGTCTCCCTTCTCAAAAGCAGAAATAAAAATAGAGAGGCATAACACAGCTCAATGGAAATCAAGAACTTGTGGGTTAAACAATTAAGTGACTGCAAGCAGAAAAGATAGGAAGCATGGCGGGGGCAAAGCCATGCACTTATATACACAGGATGAATTAGATAATGGTCCTAGGAACCTCCAAAATGTTTTTGACAGTGAAGATAGCAAGTGTGAAAGTAAAAATATGCTTGGAATGCCTCTCATTGTTGTCTTTTAGAAGTGTGATTCTTCTAATATACTTTCAGTTACTGCTATACTCTCTCTCAAGGAAATGGTTTGTTTACAAGAAAACAAAAAAGGGTATGAAATGAGAGTACGAGACTAGGAAAATGCCATAGGATTGACCTTTTAAATTTTGTGTATACTTAGATTTCTAAATGTGTAAAACTGTGTAACTGCTTTTATCACATTCTATAGAGATTTGTTAGAATATCAATGATTGATACAAAATATTAATCTCAAGTTAAGTCAAAGGTGTTTGATACTCAGAAAGACGGTGATGCCATGCTCAAGTATCTATGTCATAGAGTAATAGTATCACCAAACTTTTCTTCTAGTAGGTTAAGAATATAAGTTTACAGACCACAAATTAGAGAAAAAGAAGGGCTACAAGGATAGCCAATATTTTGCCCTAGCCCTTCAAGGTCCTAAGGACCTAGGACATAAGAAAACCTGTGCTATAACATCCTATAACTCAGTGGTTTCCTAAAATATCTGTTCAAGGAGATTATGAAGCTACAGAGGAAAGGGACTGAAGATCTATAGTGTGCCAAATGAGAGTCACTCAGAGAGAAAACATTCTCTCAGGCTTTCACAGAGAGCAAACTGGTCACACAATAGCTGTGATTCATCCAGATGACTGACACTGACAAAAGTTCTACAGAACATTGTACATGGTGTCAAGGTAAATCCTGAGGGAAATTGAAAGACCTTAAATATGTACAATAGATATTGTGAATTTGGAAGAAACTATCCAGAAAAAAACCTAATGCTTCAGTTCATGTCTGAATGTAGGAAGTCAGCTTCTGAAATTGCCGGTTCTGCTGATAACCCACTACTATTATGGAATACTGCTCTATGTATGCAACCACTTCCTCTTAGTTCAATGAGGAGAAATATTTGTACCAATAATGTTTAGAGAAGTTACCATGTCTGCATTTTGTGCTCTGACCAACTACTGGGAAGACAACAATGTACATTGTATTATTTTGGCTGTCCTACTAATGAGTTTTGAAACCATCTCATTGTTATTTCTTATTAAAACTAATAAAATTATAAGAAATGTCCATAAACTAGTGAATGGATAAATAAGACAGCTTTTTCTTTTATATAATGTAGTATTATTCAGCCATGAAGAAGTATAAAATTAAAACATTTATGGTTAAATGGATGGATCTTTAGACCATAATCAGACACACATGTGTAAATATGATATTATCTGTCTGCTGTAAGAAATTGAGTGTAAATAAGAACCAAGCTACATAATACATGTTGTGAGATAAGAATTTTTTGAAGTTATGACAAAAATATATTTATTGTAGGAAAGAAACCTCCTGTCCAAGAAAGGGACAGACGGGGTCCTAAATGGGTTGCCCCCAGGAAACTGTCTCTTCCAGGGATATTTATAGAGGAAAACCATGCAATAAGGTGGGTCTAAGGCAATGGAGAACACATGGGATCTCGCTTAGGTAAGAATATATTATTCAAAAGCAAAAATCAAACAGGAATTAAGATGAAGAAGGAAGTAAGGGAAAAAGCGGGATAAAAGGAATAAAATGGAAACAAAGCTTTGTGCATAAGGAGGGGAAGCAGGGTTGAAATCTGGGGAGGGGAGCGGGGGAATAGTAGGAATCAAGAATCATCATCAGCTGGTGCAAGTTCCCAATGATGAATGTGCATATCTATATTGTACCAATGAACTTAATAAAAACAGGAAAACTAGCAATAATTTGTCAGTTAAATAATTGCAAGTATTTTCTCCCAGTTGTGGCTTCTCTTCTCACACTCTTGACTATATTTTCATATTGACATATTTTTTTCAAAGAATTTTTTTATTTTTATTAATTTTTTTTCTTGTTTCAGAACCTTTGTTTATTCACTCATTTTTATGGCCGGCTCAACCCACCCCGAGGGCAGGGCTCGTGCAGCATGTGGTGCTGGGGATCGAACCGCGGTCCCTGAAGCCACCCAAGCTTTCCCAAGCAGGGGCTTTAGACCACTGAGCCATCCTGCCAGGCCCCCGTATTTACATATTTTTAACAAAAGAAAATAAGTACATGCCTATGATATGAAATATAGTAATTTCAAATAATACTAAAGATATTAATGTGCATATATACTCACAGTTATTGAATAATACATAAAAGTATGCAACATATTTACATGTATAATTGTGTGCATTGGATCAATAGACAGAAAGAGACAACATATACTAGGATTATCCAGAAAAAAAGATAACTAAGAGTGCACAGGCAGACAGAGATTATATTATAATGGAATGCTCATATTGTATTTAATGGAAGATAAAAAGTCTCAAGTTCTGCAGTCAGCAAGGTGAAGACCTAAGAGAGCTACTATATAAATCTGAATGACTGAGTACCCAGAAGCCAATTCTGTATGTTTAAGTCCAGAAGTTAGTAAGACAAAGAAAATGTAATGCTTCAGTTCATGCCTGAATGTAGGAAGCGTAATGTTCTGGCTTAGGGCATTCACACAGGAGCAGTTCCTTTTATTCATTGGAATACCTACCTTTTTATTCTCTTCAGAGATTCACCTGATTGAATGAGGACCAGTTTACTAAGGAAAACAAGTGCTTTACTCAATATATCATTTAAAATGCTAATACCTATAGGTACAGATACAACTGGAGACCATACTCATAAGTGAAATAAATCACAACTATATGTGTAAACATCATATTGTATCATTAGTGTGAGAAACTTAAGTGTACATAAAATCCAAAATGTACAATAGATATTATGAATTTGGAAGAAACTAAGCAAAAGAAAAAACAGTAGCGAAAGGGAGAAGGAGAAAGAAAAAAGCTTTTTTTGAGTAAAATGGTCATAACTTGTGCCTTTATTCTAGGTGCCTATTGGAGATTAAAAGTTCATGAGGGTGTGTCCTGAGAAGAGTCAATCCCCAATACAGCAAAAAAAAAAAAAAATATATATATATATATATATATATATATATATATATATATATAAAATTAAAAAAAAAAAAAAAAAAAAAAAAAAAAAAAAAAAAAAAAAAATATATATATATATATATATATATATATATATATATATATATGAAATTCAAAAGAGAAAAAAAAAGAAAAGAAAAATATCAGAGCAAAAAAGTTATTTTCTTTATCATTAATGTATTTTATTTTATTCTTACTTTTCACAAATAATGCAATAGTTTCAAAACACGTTACTAGTACATTCCCAATAATTGATACAATGTGTATTGTTGTCCTCATAGTAGTTATTTAGAGCACAGGATGAAGATATGATAATTTTTTAAATCATTGTTGATGTAAAAATTTCTTCTAAGTTGGGCGTGGTGGCGCACGCCTGTAATCCCAGCACTCGGGAGGCTGAGGCAGGAGAATTGGTGCGAGTTCGAGACCAGCCGGGGCTACAAAAGTGAGCTCAAGGCCAGCCTGAACTGCATAGTGAGACCCTGTCTCAAAAAGACAAAAAAAAAATTTCTTCTAATTGAACTAAGAGAAAGTTCTTATATACGTAGTCCAATATTCCATAATAGTAGTGGGTTATTGGCAGAACTGACATTGTTGGAAGATATTGATTTAAAGCCTTTTACAACTCAGCATACTAGTCTAACTTTACTTTTTATGCCTCATGGCTAAATTTTTCTGCTGGACTGATAAGGGCAAGTTAAAGCAAGGCCTATATAACAAAACGTATAGTTTTTGTATTTCCCAAGGCCAGTCAAATCCCCTCAGGATTTACCTTGAAATCATGTACAGTGCTTTGTAGATCTGTTGTCAGTTTCAGCCGCCTGGATGAGTCATGGCCATTGCTTGACCAGTTTGCTCTCTGGGAAAGCCTCAGAGAATGTTCTCTCAAGTAAATGGCTGTTTTACAAGAAAATAAAAAAGGGTATTAAAAGAGTAAGAGACCAGGAGAAATGCCATAGGATTGACCAGCTACAATTTTATATATGTTTAGATTTCTAACTTTCTATGTAAAAGTGTGTAGCTGCTTTTATCACATTCTATAGGGATTTATTAGAATGTCAATAATTGATGGAAAATACTGATTCCAAGTTAAGTCTAAGACATTTGATATTCACAAAGATAGTGATGTTAAGCTCAAATACCTATGTTACAGAGTAATAGTATCACTAAGCTTCTCTTCTGGAGGATTAAGAACTTAAAAATTAGAGAAAAAGAAGGGCTACACGGGTATCCAATATTTTTGTCCTACACTTTCAAGGTCTATGAGGCCTCAGGACATAAGAGAACCTGTGCTGTAACATCCTATAACTCAGTGGTGTCCCAAATTTTCTGTTCAAGGAATTTTTGGGGCCACAGAGGAAAGGAATTGATGATGTGTAGTGTGCCTAAGGAGAGTCACCTAGAAAGAGTAAAAAAAATTAAGCATAAGCTACATTAACTTCCCCTTTCAAATGACTAGTGTGGGGGGCAGGGGCTTTAGGGTTAGCTCAGTGGCTTAAGCACTTGTGCGAGCAATCTAAGTCAGGCAAAGGGGATGGTAGTTGGATCCTGACACCCACCCTTAAGGCAACCTGAGCAATCCAGGAAAAAAAAAGAAGTTCTCAAACAACCAAAACTGACAATACAATTATCCAAACTGTACTACATATATACCTTCTTTCATTTGTCCTTTCCGTAATCCCAGTTTTTCCTTCCCACTGAATAATTTCTTTCCTTTTCATAGTATCTGCTGTACTTTTCAGATTTTCATTACAGTTTCTGGTTCTTACACTAGCCAGATAATAAGATGTTTGCATAAGTATGTTTGATCCACATCTTCAAATGTGTTATCTACAAATATTCAAACCTGGTATATCAGGAAATATCATGGAAGAATATTTTTAAAGAATATATCTTTCTAGAGCCGGGTGATGTGGCACACGCCTGTAATCCCAGAACTTGGGAGGCTGAGGCAGGAGGATCGGTGCAAGTTCGAGACCAGCCCAGGCTACAAAAGTAAGCTCAAGGCCAGCCTGAACTGCGTAGTGAGACCCTGTCTCAAAAAAAAAAAAAAAAAGAATTTAAAGAATTTATCTTTCCAATGACGCTTTTTGGTATTTAAAACATAAAGTGCATAGGTATCCATTATTTTATGTCAAAACTGGAGAATCAAATTTGGAGAGATGACATGGCCTGATGATTCCAATTTTTCAGTCAAATGCATCTGTGTCAACTATTTCTTGTACACACTAGGATGTGTTTGTGTTGGAGAAAAGAAAGGGAGAAAGATTACAAAAGGGAAGGAATGAATAACAAAAGTTCAAAGTTGTTCTGGTGTAAGTTACATAAAAAGAAAGTCCCTACAAATGTCATCAAGAAGCAGCATTAGCCCCATTACCCTCCCGCTTCTTCCGAGTTATGAATTTTTATTGAGTCTGAAGTGTAATTTCAGATGCATAGGAAAGATTCATGCAAGTAAGGAGAAGATTGTCTTCTGGGAGGCACGTTATTTACTTCTGTTGTATTTCTGCTGATTGCTCCAGGCTCCAGGCTCCATGGATGTGCACAAAGAATATGTATTTGAACTCAGGTGTGCTGTAACATGCATCAGTTAAAAGTAAGTGAAAGTAACAGTGTAGAAACAGTCTTCCTATTTCTCTCTCTTACCCCTTTTTTTCCGGAACCAGGGTTCGAACTCATGACCTTGCACTTGCCAGGCAGGCACTTGTACCACGGAGCTATTTCCCAAGCCCCTTCTCTTACACTTTTATCAGGTGTATTACCTGTATATTGTTTCAAAATCACTTCAGTGGGCTGGAGTATGTGCCAAACTACTAAGCTACGTGTTCACCAATGGGCCAACTACTAAATAATGTAACAACTGAGCCAGTGAATTTACCCAACTTTCTAAAAATTACTCAGTAGATAATTGTTCCCAGGTATGATGTCTTTGTTTAAATTTTGAGAAATTGGGATGTAACATCAGAGGAGAATCAAGCAAGGGAAGAAAAAGTTCTAGTAATCCAGGTAGGAGCATAGGGTGAAAGTATTTTAAAAGCTAAAAAAAAGAGCTATATCACAGGATGGTGAAGGGTATGCATAGCTGATAGATAATAAAGAGAAAAAGAAAAATTATATACACACACAAATTCTGAAGAAATGCAAGTGAACTTCAGGTAAAGAAAATGATGTTTATTCAACATATGATATTACCCTCATATGTGAAACTCTAGAGTTGACATATATTGAAGAAAACTCACTACATTTCTGGCCCTCGGAGAGTAAGTTGAAAATGCCTGTGCAGCAATTTCAATGACCAAAGTTATCCAAGTAGCAGTTTACCATACTAATAAATGCTCGGAATGTAGTGGCAACGACTTGAGTACCACTTGTAATTATAGAAACCAAAGGTGAACAGTATCAATCTTATAATGTCTCAATAAATTTAGTAGTAAAATATTTATAGTTTTTTTTTCTTTTCCTGAAATGTGTATACACATTTGGCAGACTCTGTATATATGTATCTATATTTATGTTTATATCTATAACAATTGCACCCCACACCACTAACAGTGATTACCTTTGTAACTAAAATTTACCTATATTAGACAGGCATAGTGGCACACACGTGTAATCCTAGCATTTGCGAGGCTGAGGGAGGAGGATCTGTGTGAGTTTGAGACCAGCCTGAGCTATAAAAATGAGCTCAAGGTCAGTCTGAACTATATAGTGAGACCCTGTCTCAGAAAGAACAAAAAAAAATTTACTTATACTTAAAATCTTCAACAATATGTATTAACTCTATAATAAGAAATACATGCCAATAGTTTTCATTTTATAATGAATTATCTCATCCTGGGGGGGAATTCAAAAAGAACAAATTTTTCTTTCCAGGATGATAATTCTGAGTGTTTTTATGCAAACAAGTTAATCAAGTCAGCTCTATGATGATGCTGATCTTTTAAAAGAGAAGTGATGGGGCAACCCACTCGGGTACCCTTCTGTTTCCCTCTTGGACAGAAGCTTTCTTTCCCAATAAATTTTCCATTCTAAACCTCCGTCTTATTCTTAAAACTCATTCTTCAGTTTTAGAGAACACGAACTTGTCCACGTGTCTTTTCAGGTTGGGAGATCAGTTTTTCTTCTTGCATCAATTGGAAGTCATCCACCGAGATCACTGGACAGAGATATGGGAATCTCACAGTCAAAGTCACTTACCCCTTTAGAGTGCATCATTAAACACTGGAAGACGTTTGATCCATATACACTGAGAAAAAGCCGTTTAGTATTTTTCTGTGTATGTGCATGGCCTGCGTACCCGCTAGAACCAAAATGGAGTGCAGAGGGAAGTATCAATTATGATGCCATTTTACAACTAGAAACTTCTTGTAAGAAAAAAGGAAAATGGTCAGAAATGCCTTATGTTCAGATGTTCTTTGCATTAAGAAATAGACCTCATTTAGTCTTACAATGTGAACCTGAGCCACAGGAAGACCAGAAACCTCAGGATCCTAAGACCTCCACCACCCCAGATCCTGAGAACAAGACAGCCTTAGTTGCAGCCTCACCCACCATTGCTAAACGTAAGGTTTACCCTGCTTGCCCTTCTAGTCTAGAAAATGGAATTTCTAAGCCAACAAAAATCCAAACTTCTACAGGGCTACACCTTAGCTCAGTTTAGACAGACTCCCCAGAGACAGTACCCTTTACAAGAGGTAAATGGACAATTTGGAACTTCCAGAGCTCATGTACCTTTCTCACTCAGTGACCTAAAACAAATAGTCAGATCTTGGGAAATTTTTAGATGAGCATAAGTATATTGAGGTCCTCAGGGGCCTCACTCAGACTTATGAACTAGATTGAAAGGATATGATATTAATTCTAAAGCAAACTTTGACACCTAGTGAAAAACAGGCAGCCTTACAAGCTGCTACTGCATTTGGAGATGAATATTATCTTATCCATTTCAAAAGACCAGAGGACAGACAGCCAGGAGAACTACTTGCTCCCACTGGAAACCAAGAAGTCCCTGCCCAAAATCCCTACTGGCCTAGCAATTATATGGAAGATTGGAATAGGAGACACTTTCAGACATGTGTGCTTGAAGGTCTAAGAAGAATAAGAACTAAGCCACTAAATTATTTTAAAACATCAACAATTCAACAGGAGGAGATGGAACATACCTCTATTGTCTTTGATCGCGTACAACAGGCATTAATAAAACATACTTCCCTAGATCCTAATTCAAGTTATTAAAGTTAAGTTCATTACTCAGTCAGCCCCAGATATTAGAAAAGAGTTACAAAAGATAGCTTTTGCTCTATATAACTCATCTGATACTATAACAAAAATTACTTCCTTCATCTTATAATTGGAACTGGGAGAAAACCAGGGAGAGAAAATGAGAGATCAAAAATCGCTGCCTTTGCGGTCTCAATACAGACCCTAGCTGTGATTCTTTGAGTTCCAAGAAGATATTAACAATGATGAGATTAATCCTTTACCACTGTCAAAATCCAGGCCACTGTAAGAGGGACTTCCTTAAGAGACTGACGAGCCATACCCTGACTGCCAAGGCATCTGCTAGAAGTGAGACTGCACTATGAGGTGGAGGCCCCAGAGCTCAGACTCAGCTTCCAATGTGGTCCAGTAGGACTGAAGGGCACTGGGCCTGCCGCTCCCCTCTGGCCAGACTGTTATCTCTACCTGCCATTTCCATGGAGGAGCCCTGAGTAATTGTAACTGGAGAAAAACCCAGCCTATTGCTGGACATTGGCACATGTCTCTTTGTTCTTCTCCACCCCTGGCTTTCCTTCCAGTTGTTATACTTCATTAAAAACAGACGTTAAAAGACATCTTGCTTCAGCTGTAACTAAGATGCTACACTGTATTCCAGCTCCTAACTAAGCAAAATTATGCTGATTAGTTTTTATAAATGTTATATATTGTTCATATGTAAGACTTAAAAGGCATTTCGCTAGTTAGAACAGATCCCAAAGACAGATAAAAATCCTGTCAGTGTAAAAAGTTCTAAAGACACTGGCTACCCAGTGTCCAATGGCTTTGGGCCTATAGATAGAATCAGGTCTTATATTTGGGACATAAAACTCAGCCACAATGTTAAAAAAACCCTCAACAGTGTCCCTTGCTTACAATGAGGACCATATCTAAAACACTAAATGTGACATTGCTTTAACCTAAATGCTTTGTATTGATAAGTATATTAAGTTAGCATAGTTGATTTCTGACACAATTCGTGTACTTCATGTTGATAATAAATAAAGGTATGATCTT
This sequence comes from Myocastor coypus, assembly GCA_004027025.1. Classification (NCBI taxonomy): domain Eukaryota; kingdom Metazoa; phylum Chordata; class Mammalia; order Rodentia; family Myocastoridae; genus Myocastor; species Myocastor coypus. The sequence goes on from PVJA010014318.1 coordinate 31,536, forward strand.
ATAGATTAGATTTCTCAAAAATAAGATTGCCTAATGTCTTATAATAAATTATGTATGTGCTATTTGGTAAAGATTATTAGACATTTTTTAAGATGTTATGATTTCAGTCAGTATTTATGTGTGTTTTCCAATTTAAAGACAGAAGTGTTTATAAAAAGTTTTACACAAGTAAAAATAACTTAATGATGTCACTGTTCTCTCACAAGGTATAACTAAAAAATATACCATACTGTACTTAGACTACTTGAAAGTATCAGGTATTAGTCTGAATTTCATAAGTTCTCAAAATTAGAGATAATTATAAGTTAGAGGGACTTGTACCAACCTGACAGACTCGAAAAATAAAGATATCCAAATGCAAGTGTGTTAGCTCAAACACTCATGCTTCGATTATACATGTGCTAATCTACAATACCCAATAGTCATAAAAGATAAAAAATGACTAAACCCCATCTTCAAGAGATCTCTGCTAATAGATTTACAAAGATATTAAACAACAAATAAATGATATGTCAGACCCTAAAGTCCCCTGGACCTTGTCTTATTATCCTTATGGAAAGCCATTACTGGCTCCTCCTGGTGAAAATCATTGTTGACTATATTTATAACTATTCTGTTAATCTTATTATTTGGCCCATGTGTACTTAATTGTTTGTTTGGCTTTGTCTCTTCCAAACTCAAAGCTATACATCTACCCAAGATAAAAGTGCCTGGTGTCTATCGAAGGCCTTTAGATAGACCCTCCAAAGAGTACCTGTGACTGCCAGTTACAACTACGACCTCTTTCAGCCTGAAGAAGTCAGAGCAGTCATCGCCTATATTTCCCTCACAGCAGTTCAGGTTACTTCTTCAGAGGGGGGAATATTATAGGTAGCCAAATTAGATAGAAAAATTGTAGGCAGCCAGATAGGGCCAGGCCCTTGAGGGCAGTATAGAAAGCAACTTGACTATACAGCTTTGCAAGAGACAGGCACCCCACCTGTGAACCAGCCCTTAAAACAAAAGAGTAAAAAATGCAGCCACCCACTCACTTAAAGTTAAGTATCAGGGACTGATATTCTAAATGAGTATCAATCACCCTGAAAGAGCCTAAACCAGCCAGAAACTCAACCCCAACAGAAAGAACCCTTATTCCATATTCATGCCCACTTGCTACATGACTTGTTTACCAATTTGCTCCCGATTTAATCAATTTTACCTGAGCAGTGATGCTTGTAATCTCATTGGTCGACCATGACTTTGTCCCACCTCAAGACCACCTAAGCAAGTTCCCCTAGTTTCACCTTAGCTCTACCTTATCACATGGTTTTGGCCTATAAGACCCCTAAACAAAAGACATTTGCCCAGGCAACCCACTAGAGTCCCCCTTCTGTTCCCCTCTTGGACAGAAGCTTTCATTCCCAATAAATTTTCTATTCTAAAAAAAAAAAGCTGTTACTGACAGCTTATTAATTTGCTATTTTCTGTTAATAACCATTGTTGACATAATTTGTCTGACAATTAACAAAATAAGCTTATATCTACTTATATCCTTGGCCTTTTTTTGGTCTAGTCACCTCATGTATTATTCACTTTGCTAAGTGTGGAGTTTTCCTTTTTTTTGATATACGATATATACAGGCACCAGACAATTTTCCACCACATATTCTTATGGGAGAGGATAAGAAAATAAACATAGGATGTTCTTGCCATCAGATTGTCTTCTCATTTTGACACAGGCCTCAAAAAGTTCAGGGAAAAAAAAAACATTGTGTATAATGGATTTGACTTTTAAAAATATCTCTCTACTTTCTCTTTTTCTTCATGGATGCAAATATACCATCTGCTTAGAGCCCTTTTAAGGTAGGGATGAAGGTTGAAAGACTGTAAGACTTCGTATGAGATATCTGCTTTGTAGTCTAGGATACATATTTAAGATACTGAACACTGGCGCAAGCTCATCTATCAGAACCAAACATAAAGATTGATCAGGACACATTTGTGCCATAGTTTCCTCCTTTACAAAATGAGAATAACTCGCTTGAGGAAAAATATGAGATAACACACATAAAATGTGTAGTGTCAAACACACAATGCTTACCTCATTAAAACTATCAGTGCTATTATCAGCACTGCTGTTTTCATAGTCTCTGGGCCCTGGATTAGCAAAAATAGTGGAAAAAGAACTACTCAAGGCTCAAGACTTGCTCCTACAGAAGCAGCAAGCAGACTTCAAATTCCAACAAATAAAGAAGGAATTATGCTCACTAAAGGAAGTGCCATGGTGGTGTCATGTAATTAACATAGAGTAGTAATGATTATGGTAGGAGAAACAGCATGAGCTGAATGAGTAAGTGTTCATGAATTGCATGGCTGGCCCTCGGCATGGAGATGACTGGAAAGGTGTTCAGGAAAAAAGAGTTACGTGGACAAAAGCATAAAGGCACGGAAAAGCATCCGGTCTTAACATCAGCAAAAGAACATTTGGTGGCACGTAAATAGAGGATACAAAGGAATAATAACAAAGGAAAATATGCCAGAGAGGCGAGCAAGTGTCAGATCTCCTAAGGTCATACTGACTCTGATAAGAAATATAAAATTTATTTTTAGTTAGGAGGAAATTATAGCTGAATACTTACAAGGGGGCTGATAGAGCAAAGCCTGGTGCCAGGTAAGTAAAAATGGAGGCTGAAACTAAGAAATTTCATTCGGAATTGAATTCAGGATACTAATATAAGAGAATGTTTCTGAAATCTATATTTGAAGAGAGTTAAAACAAAAAGATAATAAGCACACATGATCTTCCAATTGAAGGTTTTATTTATACAAGGCACTTTACAAAATTATGTTAAAAATAAGCCATAGCTGATTATACATTGCATTGTATGATTTATTGACAGTAATATGATTGCATGAAAGGACTTTCCCAGAAAGTGATGCGAGAGATCTCTTCAATTCATAGCTCCAGAAATTGGTGAAGACGTTAAGGCCCCAAAACTTAAATTCTACCTCACAGATCACCACTGGTCCAGCAAGTCCTACTTAACTTGGAATAATATAGAGCTAGCACAGAATAAAAAGGTAAACTTCTGAATTGAACATTCAAACTCTAATGTGAGTCAAGCTTAGGTAATGCAGCCAGTTTCACGTATCATTTAACTTGGGAATAATAGTAGTATTAAGAAAAATAACTATGGACCAGCAATTGATTTCTAATTCCTCCACAGAATCCTATACATTCAGAAATAATCAGTAAAAATAGATATAGATTTAAACTATCACCCAGTGTCTGTATTGTAAAAGCCACAATGGGCTGCCATACCTGAAAGATCCTCAGATTCACTCCATGCTTGTCATTTACTGAATTTCTTTGTCACCCAAAGGGTATTACAGTTTGATTCTGGCATAACCTTTTCCTGTGGCAGTTTAGAATTTATTACAAGCTAAAGAATCCTCCAAGATGTTTCGAGAAGCAACCCAAAATGCAATAATTAAAATCAAATCAATGTCCTAGATATCAAAGCACAACTTTGAAAAGGTCAAGTATGTAAAAAGTGACCTTTGCATTTCATACATTCATGGTGCTTGATGTATGTTGTTTTCAAAAAGTATCAGAAAATATAGAAACCTTTATATAAAAAATTAACATGAATAGAAAAATTTTTGAAGTATTTGTTCAGACTTTGGTGAGCATTTATTTGTTAATAACAACTGTGTTTCAGTGTACATTTCACTTTGTATAAGTGTAAAAAAGTAAACTAAAATACAAGAGTAAGTGTGATTCAGTCTACATTCCTAGTCTAAGTCAATATGTAACTAGGTCTTAAGTATATAGTATCTTCAAATGAAATGTAAAATGGATAGAATTATAATTTCTTTAAATGTATAAAGTACTGTATATCTAAAGCCTAGAGCCTGACTACACCAGTGCCAATATATTATAATGTACTCCACTTAGTACAATATATTGTACTTAGTGCTTATTTATCTTACCAAATTGTCTTGTAAATAATACAGCAAGTTAAAGCTGGGCTTTGTTCAAGAGGCAAGCAAGTATGATGGAAATGGATATATAAATCCATTAAAAATGCTAGTGCTAGGGCCAGGCATGGTGGCGCACGCCTGTAATCCCAGCACTCGGGAGGCTGAGGCAGGAGGATCGGTGCAAGTTCAAGACCAGCCGAGGCTACAAAAGTGAGCTCAAGACCAGCCTGAACTGCACAGCAAGACCCTGTCTCAAAAAAAAAAAAATGCTAGTGCTTTTCTAGGAGAAATCTGAAACTCCAAATCATTATTCGTAAGTTAATATTAATTATAACTTGACTTAAATCTCCAATGGCTTCTAGGTTATGAATATGTCTCAGAAAAACAGTCTTGTACTAATGTAACAGAAAAACAATGGATAAATTCTGAAAATCACAGGAGGATAAAATGTATAGTTATATTTGATTTTCAATTTGAGAAAAGTGACTAAAGATTAAAGGAAAATCTTGTTTTACAAAAGCTATTCAAAGATAATGCAGCTGAGCCTTAAAGCAAGGTGATAACATGCATTGCCCTCTTGTGTTTAAGACACAAAAGTATTCATTTCTCTAAAAGAACTGCCTTTTCTACAAGACATATTCTCTCTCTTGCCTTGAAGCCATGTAAGTGGAACCCTGAACATACTTTGGAACTTTTGTTGGAAGCGATTTCCAACAAAACAATACAAAAAAGGATTAATGCAGCTGTTGGTGAATCCCAGAAGGATGGCAAAAGGAACTCCCAAGTCAATGCCTGCTATCACTTCACAGCTATTAATGACCCCCATCCAGGCCAGAGCATCCAAGAATGTCAGGACGTGGAAAGGAAGCCAGCAAATGATGAATGCCAGTACAACAGCAGCTGCCATTTTGAGGACGTGGTCACGGGTTATTCTGTTCTTCCCAAGGCTATTGGTCTTTAGTAAGTGTTTTCTCATTCCAAAGTAGCATGTTGCTATAAATATTAAAGGAATAATAAAACCAAGGATATTTTTCATTAAGGCAATCCCAGCTGACCATTGGGCATATTTCTCAGGAGGGAAAGCCATAATGCAAGCATTCACTCCTAAGTATTCAATGTTTCTGACATCTTGAAAATAAAATGTTGGCAATGAAGAGAGACAAGCCATACACCAAACAAGCGGAACTGTGTAAGATGCTTGCCATGGATTTCTTCTTTGAGACAGAAAGGGATAGATGACAGTTTGATACCTATCAACGCTCATGCAGGTAATAAAAAAAATGCTTGCAAACATATTTAGAGTCAGAAAAGAACCAAAAACTTTGCACATCACGGGTCCAAAGAACCACTCATATTTGTAAGAATAATAAGTTGCCCAGAGGGGAAGAGTAGCCAAAAGGAGCAAGTCAGCCACAGCCAAGTTGAAGATGTAAATACTAGAAACCCTTTTAGGACCCTTTTGGCAGCAAAACAGCATGACCACGACAGTATTAGCGAGAAATCCAATCACAAAAACAATGTAGTAGAGAAAAACAATCACATCTAAATGCTTATCTGATGGTTTTTGTGGGCAGTTAAAGGTGGACTCGTTGATGCTAGATATATTCACCAGTCTGAAGTGCAGACTGCTGGTAATGTCTTGGCTGACGGTGGCAAAAGTGAAATTACCCTTCATAACGAAATTTCAACAACTCCTGATTCTTACGTGTCCTGTAGGGGGAAAAAATGAAGCTCTTAGAATACAAACAAAGTTGAGGATATAATTGACTCATTAACACGTTAAGTTTATCAAAAGTAAAATATAATTATGGAAAATACTATGCGATAGAGTCATGTGTAAGGAATAATAATGGATCTCACCTTTTGAGAAAGAAAAAAATAGTGGCAAGTAAGACATTTCACTGAAAATTCTGAACAAAAGTAACTTTTGCGCTATTCTCTATCAACATTTTTAATAGCTTAAAGAAAATTAAGTTTGCAGAAGGTTAGGACAATAAATACATGAAACTAGACAAGATATCATGTTTGTATCTTGTACTCTGAATAACTAGTACAAAGACAGCAATATGCAATATATTAATTATTATAACTGTCCCACTAACCTGTTTTGAAACTGTCTTATTTAAATTAATAAAATAAAAAATAAGTAAATAAATACATGAAACAAGAAGAAATTCAAGTTAATATTTTAAAATACTTGATTATACATCTTAGTCTGCATACTTTAGAAATCAAACATTACTCTGCTATTTCATACAGAAATTTTTATTCAAAGTAACTAATTATATAAAACTCATTAAAACTACAGAAAATATAAATAACATAAGCATTGAAAAATAAGTAAGTATACAAATAACTAATAAAGAATATTCACAGGAGAATATTGGAATGACGGATGATGATCAGGTTTTGCTAAATAAAATGATATCTTTAATTTTAATTTTTAATAGTTTTCACATTTTAAGAAATTATAGCCTGTTTTCAGAAAGCCTCCTATTTCAGATTTTAATAGAGAATATTAGTGTTAACTAAAGGCATAAAGTTTTAGTCTATTTAGAGAAAAAAAAACTTTCAATTTAATTAAGGAAGGAAAAAGAAAACAAAATAAACATGTTTGAGAGTCAAAGAAAAATAGTTTTGATTGTTCAATGAAATAACAAGGGACCCTGTGCTCTGTGTAACTTCTATGAGGACAACAATATGCAATGTGTCAGTTATTGTGAATGTAATACTAACGTGTTTTGAAACTCATATTGTTATCTCATTAAAAGTAATAAAAATATAAAAAAATAAATAACAACTGAGCATCTATGTATAATTATGGTATACTCATACAATTTTTCTTTTGCTTTATTACAATTTAAGACAACTAGCCATTATCCTCAAATTTTATAATCAGTGTTCAGGTTTTTGAACAATATTTAATTTGGTTTTCATTGTAGTAACATTATTTTGAAAACAAACAAAATTAGCTGAAAATAAACATACTAAGGGAAAGATGACTTGGATATTTTCAAAATGCACACAAGTGAAACACAAAGTTAACAAATATCACCAATGAACCACTTAATGAACAGAAGATTCTTTTTTGCTTAAAACTTATTCTTTTATATAGCCTTGCAAATTTACATGAAAGAAAAAAATACAAATCTCACTAAAGACTTACCGGTAAGTGGAGTTCAAAGCAGTTCTAAATCAGCTGGCCTAGTTCTTAAATGCACCCTTGTAAGAGAAACAGTAGTGAAACAATTTAAGAATTTTCCAAAATACAACTAAAATGCAGAAAAAAATGAAAGCTTATCCAAAAAATATTTTCACTTATTGTGCATTCTATTGTCCAACTCAAGTATGTATAAATTGCTCATACTTACCTTAAGATTTCAGACTAAAGAATGCTTTGAATTCTGTGCTTATTCATTCTCTTCAACTTGAGGGTGTAACAGCACCGGATCTCTGGTTTCCTTCTTGCATGTTCAGCCCATCCACTGGGGAGCCTTCAACCTACATAATTCTAGGGCTGCCTTCTGAACATTTGCCAAATTTTCAGAGCATTTGTTCTTGGCTGCAAAGCATTAATATGAAATTCTCACTGTCTCCAATCATAAAAGTTCATTCAAATAAATCTCAAATGAAAAATGAAGTTTCCACAAATATGTTAAAGACTTTGGAAGTCAGTAGCTTACTTTAAAAGTAGAATATAATTATTTACAGAATTGTATCTCTTTTCCCCTGACACTGAAATTCTACAGCAAACTCAAGAGGAAGAGACAGTAGAATTTAGTCTAGCAGCAGAGTCTTAGCTCACAAACATTTTTACAGTATGTGGTATGTTTATTTGTTTATTAAAGAATAGGAGCAACTTGAAGTCTACAACTTCTAAAATTCCTTGCTTGATTTAAGCAGTTTTTGTTGGCTCATTGATGGAACGTTGAAGACTAGAGGGATATAATTTTCGTGTAATGGAAAAGATGAATTAACATTTAATGCCTCCTTTCATAAGACTCTGTCATAACTGTAGTTCAAATTACAGCCATGCAAGGCAAACAAAACTAGGCAGCTATTTCAGCCTATATCGCCATTTCTGCTGTTTTCTTTCTGTGGTAGTAAAGATGAGCAACTTTATACGAATAAGATCAAGAATGATAAAATGAAAAAAGACAGGAAATGGTTATGATATTGGTAATACTAGCTAACAGTAAAAATCATAGGTCAAACATTGCACTAAGTGCTTTAGGATCAATAATTTAATAGAGAGGCAATACAATATACTGGTAACTTTATGGGTCCTAAGATCCAGCCGGCTACCAGGCTCATGAGCCCAGCTCTACCACTTCCTATACTCTATTCATGGCTAAGTTAATTTCCTTTTATATATCAGTTTTGTCATCTGAGAAATGGGATACTGTTGATTATCCACACCATGAAGTCACAATAATTAAATAAGGTAATATATTGAAGTGCTGAAAGCTATGTTTAACACGCTAAAGGTTACAGGTAATAACTTTTAATGTTCTTTTAAACAAGTACAAAAACTAAGGCTCTAGAACTTAAATAAGTTTTCTGAAGCTTCATAGCTATTGAGGACATTTGAATTCAAGCTGAAACAAATTGTCTGAGATCATGCTTAAAGCTCTGTTACAGGAGGGAGCACTAACTGATCCTATAATTGCACCTTTTGTCCTGGCAACAAGGAAAGATATAGCATATACTGAAAGTTACTACTGACCATTCATAAAACTTTTGCAAAGGCATCACAGAAGAAATAGTTTGAAGGATTACAATGTCATAAGGATGAGCAAAATACAGGCTGCATAAGAGATGTCTACCTAGATAGTTTTTTGTGGTTAATACAGGTAACGAGAAAACTCAGGACATTTAAATTTCAATTACTTCTATAAATCATAGCTTTTAAACAAATAGCATGGGTATATTTACCCTTATTTCGTGGGGTATATAAGAGAGGAGAACATTCTGTCCATTAGGTGGGTACCTAAGTAAGGCATTTTGCAGAAGAACCAGGATGGCAAAGTGAGCATGAATTATAGGAAAAAATTATAAATGGCATAAAATAAAATAGGTCATTTTTTATATTTGTCTGTTTCTCCACTGCTATTAAACTTACCTCTGTAGCACACAGGAAGATGGGACCATTAACAAGAGGTTTGTTGTCCAAAAAATATAATAAGATTCAAAGTCTTCTATGTTACCATCACAGTGTTTCTTTAGATAGACTGAGTTTGCATATTGACAAAATGCACTATATGTATTTTATTAAATATCAAAATATTTGTTTCCTAAGAAGTGAAGAAATTCAAGTGGAAACTTGGTCCAAATGATGGGAAACTGATGTTTGGGAAACAAAAGAATAGTCAGATAATGTTTATGTCAAGGAGAATTTGAAATGGGAACTGGTTTCATTTTGTTTAAGCTTAGTTTCTCCTCTATTTAAAATGTTTGTTTGTCTGACATACCAAAGAATTTTCCAGTCCAGAGCCTCTGAAGTGTTAACGCTGGAACAGATTCGTTCTCTGCTCTCTTGTAACCCCTTCTCATGCCCTCTCCATAAAAGCAGCCAGGAGGTGAGCTATTAACTCTTGAGAACAAACTGCAGGGTCACCTCCAGAAGAACTATGGTTGAACATTCCCTAGAAGCAGGGAAACTTGCCTGGGCCTTTCATCCTTCATTGCAGTTATGCTTTACTCTAAATAAAGTTCGAAGAGGCACACATGTTCCAAAAGATTGAAGAGAAATTGATTTTATTTTTTCATAATTTCATCAGCCAAAGAAAACTTTTGTAATTACATGCAAACAAGGAAAAATAGAGAAAAAGGAATAGCAATGATATTGATGGCAGTCAAAACAAGAAATATGGTATATTATCAATTCAGCATAGAATTGCCTGTTAAGTTAAATGTAAATACAGTTGAGTATCACATGAAAGTCAGTCATGGGGAGCTATGCTATGACACACACAAACACACACACACACACGCACACACACACACACACACACACACACACACACACACACACATTGGCTATCCTAAGATGAAGGAGTAATATTTTGTTGGAAGATTAACTTTTAAAAGTCTGGGTCATTTGAATAAATTATGCAATTGTTAAGGACAAGTACAGCTGGGCTGGCAGAGTTTAAAAATGGTAAATCACTTTAAATTACATTTTTCAAATGAGTTCCAATTTATTGTGAGATCACTTAACAGTAAATTTAAGAGCACCATAAGTTTTTCTAAAAGATGTTCTTGCTCTCCTGTAAGGATACAAGGTTCATGGAATGTGTTATTTGCCCCTCTCGCACCCTTCTCCTCCCATACAGATGAGGCTCAAAGGAGTACATAAATGCGAATTTCTATGCAAACAGCCCTGGCTATGAAATGAATATGGGAGTCTTAATTTTTATTCTTTTTTTCAAAGACTTTTATTTTTTAAACTTTATTAATTTTAATGAGAAAGAAATAACAATGTGACATTTCAAAATGCGTTAGCAGAGCAGCCACAATAATTAAAACAATGCATATTGTTGTCTACATCATACTTGTTCAAAGTGAAAGATGTAGACATGATAACTGAAGTAAGAGAAAGTTATATGGAAAAAAAGAAAGCAGTTGTATATATAGTCCAGTAGTCCATAATAATAGTGGGTTATCAGAAGAACTGGAAATATTGGAAGGTATTCACTTGAGTTTTTTATACCTCAGCATGCTAATATGGCTTTACTTTTTATACTTCCTTTTTAAGCTTTTCTGCTGGATGGTTAAGACCAAGCTAAAGTAAGACCTACATGACAAAAAAAAAAAAAACGTAACTTTTGTATCTGAAAAGGTTAGTCAAATCCTCTCAGGTTTTACTCTAAAAGTATGTGAATCATTTTGTACAACTTTTGTCTATGTCAGCCATCTGGATGTGTCATGGCCATTGCTCGTCCAATTTGCTCTCTGTGAAAGCAAGAGAGAATGCTTTCTCTCTAAGTGACTCTCCTTAGGCACAGTATACATCGTCAATACCTTTCCTCTGTGGACCCATAATCTACTTGAGTAGAAAATTTGGATTCAGGACATAAGAGAACCTGTACTGTAACTGAAGCCTTTCCTTTTCTCTAATTTTTTGGTTTGCAAACTTAAGTTGTTAAATCTTCAGAAGAGAAGCTGAGTAATTCTGCTAGCCTATAACACAGGCACTTGACCTTAACATCACTATTTTTCTCAATATTACATGTTTTAGATTAACATGGAACCAGTATTTTCCATTGATGATTGTTTTTCTAATAAATCCCTATAGAATGTGATTAAAAAAAACATGGTTACACAATTTTACAAAGAAATTTAGAAATCTAACCTTACATAAACTTGTAGTAATCAATCCTATGTCATTTCTCCTTGTCTCTTATTCTTTTTTAATTTAATATTTTTATTGTTTAAATTTAACAATGGTTATATTACATATTTTCATCATCAGATCAAGCAATGGCTGTGACTCGTCCCAAAGGCTGACACTAACAACAGTTCTACAAAGTACTGTCTATGGTCCCAAACTTAATCCTGAGGGGATTTGACCTTGGAAGACAAAAAAAAGAAATGAATGTTTTGTTATACAGGTCTTGCTTCAACTTGCCCTTGACAACCCAGCAAGAAAAAAATGCTTAATTACAATGCATGAAACGCAGAGCTAGATTGGTGAGATGAGCTTTAGGAGGCTTAGATTCAATAGCCTCCAACAATACAAGCTTCACTGGTGGCCCACTGCAATTGCAGAACATTTGACTGTGTATATATCTGTTTCCTCTTAGTCCAAAGAGAAGTATATTCTTTTCCTTTTTTTTTTAAGCAACATCAATAGGGAGGTGGGTCATGCCCACACACTGTACTCTGTAGAACGCTTGTCTCTTATTCTCTCATATTACCCTTTCTTTTTAAACAAACATTTATTTAACAGAGAGTATAGACATAATTTATATGATATTAGAAGCAGAATGTATCTAAAAGACAAGAATGACAGGCATTCCCAGTATGGTTTTAGTATTACACATTGCTATCCTCAGTGTAGTGAGGATACTTCCCAGATATTAGCATATATAGTCAGGGTGAAAATTCTACCAATTCACAGCTAGTTTCAAAAACCTGTTTGAGGTTCTTAGGACCATGTGTAATTCATCCTGTGTACATCAGTGCACAGTTTTGCTGCTGCCATAATTCCTAACATTTCAGATTGCTATTTCTTCGTTGGTTAATCCTTAACTTTTTGATTTCCATTTAGCTGTGTTATGGCTTTCCATTTTTATTTCTTCTTTTATGTTCCTACACGAGGGGGACTATACAATATTTACACATGTAGGTCTGGTTTATCTCACTTATGAGTATATGTTCAAAATACATCCATTTATATATGAACTCTTCAAGTTTATCATTCTTTATAGCTAAGTAATATTCCATTGTATAGAAACACCATATCTTTTTCAATCATTATTCAGGAGTTAGGCATATTGCTATTTCCAAGATTGGGCTGTCACAAATTGTGCTGATATGAACATAGGTGCACAAAATTCACTATAACATGATGTCTTCGTTCTTTTGGAAAAAAATTCCAATTAAGGGGATAGCTGGATTGAATGGGATTCCAGTCCTAGTTTTCTAAGGAGTCTCCACACTGATTTCCGTAATGACTGCGCCAGTCTGCATTCCCACCAGCAGTGGAGAAGGTTTCCTTTTTCCCCACAGCCTCTCCAACACTTGTTGTTGGTTGATTTCACGTTAGCCCTTCTTTCTGGGGTGAGATGGTATCAAAGTTCTATTTTAATTGGCATTTCATGGATAGCTAATGATGTGGAGCATTTGCTCATGTATTTATAGGCTTGTTGAATTTCTGTCTCTGAGAAGTGTGTGTTAATTTCAGATGCCCATTTCTGGATTGGGTGTTGGAATTTTGGGGACTAATATCTTTCAGCTCTTTATAAATTCTAGATAGAAGACATTTGTCTGAATAATTACTAGCCAAAAATTTTTCAAAATTTGTGGGTTGTCTTTTTACTATATTGGTAATTTCTTTTGCTGTGCAAATATTCTCAGCCAGAGAAGGATCTAGTTATTGATTCTGTCAAGTATTCTTTCACTTGCATTTTGATTTGTGTCCATGAACTGTTTGCCTACTCCGGTGTCTTCAGGATTTCCTCCTACATTCTCTTCCAGGAGATTATGTCTTTGTCTTTTAATATTTAGATCTTTAATCAATTTTGACTATAGTTTAATGAATGGTAATATACCGGAGTAAAGTTTCAGTTTTTGGCATGTAGAGACCCAGTTTTTCCAGGCCCATTTGTTAAAGAGGCTGTCTTTCTTCCAGTAAAATGTTTGTCACATTTGTCAAAGATAAAGTGGCTGAGTGTGTTTGTATTTGCTTCTGCATCTTCTAATCTATTGCATTAATCCTCAGGTCCATTTTTTGCCAATACCATATTGATTTTAACACAATAACTTTGTAGTATAATTTTAAGTCAGGAATTGTAATGCTTCCTGGCTTATCTTTATTGCCCAGGATTGTCTTTTCTATGCTAGGTCTTTTCTGGGTCCAAATAAAGTTTAGGAATGATTTCTCTAAGTCTGTGAAGTATGTTGGTGTTATTTTGATAGGGATTGCATTAAATCTGTACAACAGCTTTTGGAGTATGGCCATCTTCACAATAATGATTCTTAATATCGAAGAGCAAGGAATATTTTTCCACTTTCTGAAATTCTCTATGATCTCTGTTTTCAGAGTATTGTAGTTTTCACTCAATATATTTTTTTACTTCTTTTTTTAGGTTAATCCCTAAGAATTTCGTGTTCTCTGGTGCCATTATAAAAGGTATTGTTTCTCTAATTTGTCTCTCAGTGAATTTGCTATTTGTGTAGAGAAATGTTATTGACTTTTGGGCATTGACTTTGCATCCTGATATGCTACTGAATTTTTGTATTAATTCTAGCAGCTTCTTGGCGGAGGTTTTGTGTCTACCAAGTAGGTTATCATCTCATCTGCAAATAATAATAATTTAACTTCTTTTTTACCTATTAGTATTGTTTATAATTCCCTCTCTTGTCCAATGGCAGCAGCTATTGATTCCAGAACCATAATGACTACAAGTGGTAATAGAGGACATCTTTGTCCTGTTACAGATCTGAGAATAAAAGACTTCAGTTTTTTCCATTTAAAATTATGTTACCTATTGGATTGTTATAGATGGCTTTTATCAGATTGAGGTAGAGGCCATCTATTCCAATTTTCTGTAGGACTTTGAATGTGAATGTGTTTTGGACTTTGTTAAAAGCCTTTTCTGCTCCACCTGAGATGATCATGTGGTTTTTAGGTCTGGCTCTATTAATATAGTGTATTACATTTATAGATTTATGTACGTTGAACCATCCTTACATCCCTGGGATATATCCTACCCAGCCATGGCATATTACTTTCTTCATGATTTGCTGAATTATATTTGCAACAATTTTGTTGAAAATTTCTACATCTACATTCATGAGAGAGATTGACCTGTAGTTCACTCCTTTGGTTTCCTTCTTCTCTGGTTTTGTTATGAGAATATAATTGCCTTCATGATTGATTTTGGGAGTATTGTTTCCTTTTCAATTTCATTGAAATGTTTGAAGAGTATTGAGATTATATATTTTATGAATTTTTTGCACAATTCAGTGGTGAACCCAGAAGAACCTGAACTTTTCTTTGTTGGCAGTTTTTTTATTATGTTTTTTTTTTTTTTTTTTTTTTTTTTTTTTTTTTTTTTTTTTTTTTTTTTTTTTTTTTTTTTTTTTTGTGGGACCAGGGTTTGAACTCATGACCTTGCACTTGCCCAGCAGGCACTTGTGCCTCGGAGCTATCTCCCCAGCCCCTTTTTATTATGTTTTATATTTCATTGACTGTTATTGCATTATTGAAAGTCCTTATATCTTCTTGGTTCAGTTTTGGTAAATTGTACCTTTCTAGGAATCTGCTCATTTCTTCTCTGTTTTCAATTCTATGAGAGTTAAGATTCTCAAAGTAGGGCCGGCCAAATAGCTCAGTGGATTAAAGCACATGAAGGCAGGCCCAGGAGCCAGGGTTTTGATCCCTGGGCCTCCTCTGCTAGCCCTGCCCTCAGGACATGCTGAGATGATAATTGAGACTGGGCGTGGTGGCACACCGCTGTAATCCCAGCTCTTGAGAGGCTGTTAACAGGTGAATCACTATAAGTCTGATCTATGTAGTGAGACCCTAAATACTCTGTAGATCCGTAACTAAAAACATAGAAAAAATACTTTATTGGCTAGGGTGATAGCTCAGCAGAATAAGGGCTTGCCTGGAAAGCTCATGGATCTGAATTTAATCCCTGGTTCCTAAAAAAAATTGAATTCTCAAAGTAGCTATTAACGTTCTTCTAAATCTCCACTACTTCTGCGGTAATTTCTCCCTTTTTATTCCTTATAGCTTGAATTTCAGTTTTTTCTTTCCTCTTTTTGATGCGGTTAGAGGCTTATCAATTTTATTTAGTCTTTCAAAAAAAAAAAAAACAGCTTTTTGACTCGTTAGTAATTTGTCATGTTTTCTTCCCCTCAACTGATTTCTCCTCTAATCTTTATCATCTCCTCCCAACTTTAGGCTTTGCTTTTTGTTTACTCTTCTTTTTCTAGATTGTTATGGTGCGGCATTGGAGTATTTATTTTTTCCCATTCTGTTTTCTTAATGTATGAGTTCAGAACTTTAAATTTCCCACTAAGAACTACTTTCATTGCATCCCAAACATTCCAATGAGTTGTGTTTGAATTCTGGTTAAATTTTACATGTTGTTGAATTTCTTGTTTAATTTAATCTGCAACCCATTGGTTGCTGAGGAAGGTGCTATTTAATTTCCATGTGTTCATGGAGATTTTGTGGTTTTCTTTGTCTTTTTTTTTTCCAATTCTTTTATTGTTTAAATTTAACAACGCTTATGTTACATATTTTCATCATCGGATCAGTTTAGATTAATACATATAGGTATATAAGATTGATCAAACAACTAAACATTAACCTTTCTAAATCCACATTACTTTTTTTTTCTTTTCCCCCTTTTTTTCTTTGAAAGTTGACATATTACATATTGTCCTCACAGTCATTCTATAGAGTGCAGTGTGTGGGCATGACCCACCTCCCTATTAATCTTGCATAGAAAAAAGAAAGAAAGAAAAAAAAAAAAAAA
>PVJA010014319.1:0-47703 GCA_004027025.1 Myocastor coypus
CCAGGCTGGTCTCGAACTCGCACTGATCCTCCTGCTTCAGCCTCCCAAGTGCTGGGATTACATGCCCGTCTTTGCCTTCTATTTCTCAATAATGTCAATTAGGGTAAAGATACCAAGCACACTTCATGGTATTTCATATTTGCTACAGTTTTCCTTCTAAAACAGATTTCATTAAAAGGTAAAACAAGATCACAAAAATATCAAAACTATTAATAACGTATATGTACACTTGGACTTAGATTATATTTTAGTAAAGGACAGTAATTGTTTCAACTTGCAAAATAAGGCTGGCCACCTTCATGTGGCGATATACTCATTGTTGCATGACTGGCATCTATTTCTTATCCACATATTTTTAGAAAGCGGATCTGCAAGAGATCCAAGTGATGAAAAACAATTAAGATGTATTATGTACATGTACCAATTCCCTACGAGGAATGTGATTATAGTCTACAAATACATCCTAATAAAACCAGTACATTAAAAAGAAGAGTTATCCTTAACTTTGAGATTGTGTCTTTTCTACTCTTGGGGGTGGAGACACAGCATCCTTTTCTCTTATAAAAGGACAGTGGTAACCACTGTTTGAGCCAGCAATCCCAGATAGCTCTTCCCCTCCTTCGTATTTAACTGGTCTGCAAAACCATCAAGTCTGAAGGCTTCTGTTTTTGTACACAGACCTCGGGAGGCTCTTCCACCCACGGGAGAGTTTCTCTGGTGAGGGAAGCCACCCTGGAGTGAGCCCACTACTGTAGGTATCTCTAGAATAGAAGCACATTCTCAAGGTGAAATTGTTTATGGCAAGGAAGTTATTTTTGGGCTGGGGAGATAGCTTGGTAGAATAAGTGCTTGCCTGGCAAGTGCAAGGGCCTGAGCTCAATCCTTGGTTCTGCAAAAAAAAAAAAAAGTTATTTTTATTATTACAACCTGAGTTCCAGTAAATCCCTGAATTTTCTTGGTTTTAAATAAAGAAAATCAATGGTTTAGGGCAATTATAAGTTCTGTAAGGAATAAAGTCTTTTTTTTCCTTAGGATTTTATATTTTAGAGGTGTTAAGCCCTTTTCAAAACTCCAAAGGCTGCAATTCTGCTTCAGGACCAACTAAGAATATTTTCAGAAAATAGTGTAACATTATAAAGTTGAGCAGCTCTGCATTCCCAAGAGTCTTTCAAGAATAAGGGGGTAAAATGAGACAAATTTGAATTAGGATGGAGCAGAGTATAAGGTTTCTCTTTTGGCACAAACAAGACAGGCAAGAGGTAAAAGAAGCCTTTATTGTAGGCCCAGGACAGCTGCAGGAAACTGCAAGAACCTGGAGGAGGAGGGGGGTAGGGGAAGGAGGAGGGGTGAGGGGGGAGGAAGAGGGGAGAAGAGGAGGAAGAGGAAGAGGAGGAGGAGGAGGAGGAGGAGGGTGGGTGTATGTATTAGGCCAGACTAGGGGTGGAGTTCACAGGGACAGTTTTGGTGTCTGATCAAGAGTTGATTGGGGAATTGTTGAGGGTGCAAAAAGGAAATAGGAAATCGAGGTTAGACTGGGAAGAGAAGGAGGCAGAAGTTAATCCTAGAGTGCCCATTGTTGTTTTGCACCCCACTCCATGCTGGATTGCCGCCACAATGACTTGGCAGATCTTTTATATGGGCAGAAACCCACCAGAGAACACGTCACGCATTGGTCCCACACTGAAATGTGTACCAAGCAGAACCACATGCCCTGTGCACACATAAGCTTTCAGAATTCTGCAATTAATTTGACCATGAAGTATGGTCAAATATGGTATTAATCTGGCCTGAAAGGCACAGTTACAATAATTTTCCCACCAGATAATCCGGCTCCAGGTAGTATTTTGAGAAGAGTACTATCACTATTGCCTACCAAAGAAACGATGTCCTGTGCTGCAGTGAACACGAAAAAGCAAGCGGGCCTACTTAGGAATACAGATTTCCCTAGTTACACTGTTACCTCAGATGGAATCCAGGAATCTAGATCACAAGATACTGGTCTACCACACCACCAAAATTCACTAAGAAAATATGGCAGGAAGTTATGGATCGGTTCTGGTCCAGGTATAAATTGCTGTGTTATAATGGTGGTCATCTAACACGGCTGAAGCCCCAAAACAACAGCATGCCTTCCAGTGGCCACTTCCTTCATCCCCATCCCAGCCCTGAATACAACTCGCACCTCACCAGTGTGCACAGGGCAGCCCCACTCAGCTCCTTAGGTGTCACTGAAGCTGCCCCTCAAACTCGGTCCTTCGCAAAGTCCTAAGACCCCAGCTCCCCTTTGTCTCAGGCCAGAGGATCCCTGCCAAGTTCCTGCGGTCTTCTCCATGTCTTTCCTTTTGCATTTCTGCCGCGTCGAAAAACCTAACAATCTTATGATTTGTGCTCCTACTCCAAGAATGTATTGCTTTTTGCACTTATGGAATGAAGAAAACAATGCTTGTGTTTATACATACCCTTGACTCGGAACAGTTACACACAAAATGCTTAGGAGTCCCGGCTACAGCAAAGCTCAGTACATCAGGGTCCAGTTTTTGCATCTCTCACTCACATTCTGTCCCCTAAGCTTCTTTACTGCGCCTCACTTCACAAGCACCTATGACTAGACCCACGGATCGCGCCCCTTCCCCGTGTTTAGCATGTATCTTGCCAACCCTGGCTGCCGGGCACCCAGAACTTCCCTACATTCTTCAAGTTAGCTCTGACCACCAGAGGCCGCGCAGCACTTGGTAGCAAGCACCATCGGCAACAGAGGTGCGGGCAGACGGTCTTCCCACTCCGCTCCCGCCCGAGAACCTCAAGGTTAGACGCCGCGCCTCCCGCTCCCCGAGGCACGCTACGTCCCAGGCATTCGCCGGCCAGACGCGACTTTGGGACGCTCCCGTTCCTACTGCTCTAGAGCCGAGATAAACCTCAACGTGAGGGCCCCGTGCAACAAGGTCCGTGCGCAGTACTAAGAGGAACGCCTGTGCACGGGCCCTGCGCACACGCGTCACACCTGCTGCGCACGCACCTTGGGGCCCTCCCAGCACCTGTGCCGCTCTCAGGCTTGTCCCTGACTTCGTTCCAACTTCCCGGCACGGCCGGGTCAACCAATCACAACAGTCTTTTCTCAAGGCTCCGCCCACCCCGCCCGCACCCCTCCGGAACCCCACCCCCTCCCTGACGTACTACGCGATGACGCCACACGGCGCTGCCGTCCCCCGTCCCGGTGCCTCCGGCCGGCCGTTGGGCGGTGTTGCGCCTTGGCTGCGCCGGCCGCCGCCCCTCTGGCGCGGCACACATGTGGGGGTTCAGGCTCCTGCGAGCCCCGTCGTCGCTGGTTCGGTCGCCGCCGCTCGCAGTCAGAGACGCCCCGGGCCGCCCACAGGCAGGAGCCATGGAGCCGGGCGGCGTCGGGGCACGCGGCTTGCGGCCGGCCGAGGGACTCCGCCTGCAGCTGCGCGCAGTGCCCGGCGCAGACCCGCAGCGCAGCAACGAGCTGCTCCTGCTGGCGACCGCGGCGCGGGCCCGCCCTGGGGACCCGGCGGGCGAGCAGCACCACGTGCTGTACTTCCCCGGGGACGTGCAGGTGACGGGGCGCCGCCAGGCCAGGGGCCGAGGAGGGGTCTGGGGAGACCAGGGATTCGGGGCCCCGGGGACCGGTGGGGGCCTGGCCGCGCACACTGCCTGTCGGGCCGGGAGCAGAGCTGGCTTTTAAGTGAGCTTAGCACAGCGCGCAGTGTTGAGAAAGCGCCAATTTAGAAACAAGCAAACAAGCCACTACCAAAGTGACGCCCAGAGTGGCCCTAGCTTAAGGTGGGTGCTGGTGCCAAAGGGGACCGTAACCGCTGTGCATCGTCAGTATTTTGATGCTCACCTACAATAGCCTGTGTTTTTCTTTTTGGATATTTTTACATGCCTTATTTTATAGCCATAGACTCCCCCCACCCCCCACCCCGTACTGGGAATTGAATTTAGGACCCTACGTTTGCCAGGCAGGCACTTATTGTAAGGAGCTATCGCAACAGCCCAGCCATAGACTTTTGAGGGGAGAATTAAACCCAAGGCTTTTGCACTGATCTACACTCCTAGCTTTTTATTTGTTTTTGAGGCAGGAGCTCACTAAATTGCCAGGCCTGGAATTTATACTCCCTTAGTCTCCCAAAGGGCTGGAATTACAGACACGTGCAAAGACCCAGCTTGGCTTTTTTCTCTTACTAATTTTATAGCTGGAGGCAAATATCTTTGCTTATGTTGTTCTGCAACCTGAGTTTTAGTTTAAAACTGTGTTGTTAGTCTTTAGTCACATGGAGCTATCTAAATTAAAATTAAGTAACTTTAAGATCCAGTTTCTTGTTCACAATATTTGCAAGTTGCGTCACCATTGGTGGCCCTGTACTGTGTTGGGCAGCATTCTCTACAGCACTGATTCAACACAGGAAGGCCTGTCAAGGGGCGCAGTACACAAAGACAAGGAGAGCTGTAGTGGGGTGTGCTTAGCATGACACAGTAGCAGCTGCGGGCGTTGGTAATCGGCGCCTTTAAGATGATGCACTTAAAAGCTCTCTCCCCTGAGTTGGACAGTGCTGAAGACGCATGTAGTGTTTTCTCTTGCCCTCAACCAGCTGGTCCAGTTGGCTGCTAGGAAAAATCAGTATGTAAAATATCCCAGCCAGAATACAGGGTACATCTTCAGATGAGCTCTAAAGACTTCTGCCTATACTTTGAGCTTTACCTTTTTTTCGTTTTGAGGACACCCACCTGTTTATGTAGCCAGAGGCTCCATTAGGTTTTGTGAGAGTGGTGCAGCTTTTGATTGTGCAAAGTACGAATCCCTCAAAACCCTAGGTCTCTTAAAAAAGGAGAAGAAAATGCAGCAAAAGGCTTTGAGCCTAGATTACCTGGGTTTAAACCTTGATTCTGTGCTTTTTAGCTATGAAAGCGCTGTATGCACCCGTGTGCATTTTAGAACCTCAGTTATAAAATGGGACTAATGTATAGGGAGTCATTGGAGCTCTAAGAAGTGAATAACTGGTGAGTCCTAGTCACTTAGCACCTGTCTGGGGACTTTAAGATTATATTAGAGTACCCCAGTGCTCTGTTCTTCCCCTGTCTCTCTTCACTTGCTTAGTAAAGACACAGAGGTTTGTGGCCTTACATATGGTCTGTAACCTGGATAGTCCTTGACATCTGTGTGTCTAATCTAGATGTGTTCCTAAATTTGAGACTCATCAACTGTAGGCACAGTTACTTCCTTTTGGGTATTTGGTAGCTAACCCTAAAATCTTTGGATATTTACCCACCATGGTCTTCTCTTTCCAGTCAGTGAGACCAAGCTCTTCCAGGGTGGCGGTTCAGGTTCCCTGTTGGGCTCTTCATACCTCGCATCTGTCAGTAGTGCACTGGCTCCACCCCTGCATCTGCAGTGACCAGAAGCCTGGCTTCCCTGGCTCTGGTTGTCCATACACACCCTGAACACTTCTTCAGAAGCTCCATGCTTGTGGACGCCTTAGCTCCCCTCTGTGATGTACGCTTCAGAGTGCCTCTCTGTGAAGCCTTCCTGCCAGCCTATTTAATCATCACACAGGGACACAGCCTTTCTCTCTCGTCTGTTTTATCTACCCCATCAGTTTTCACTTTGGCTCTTGTCCTTCTACCATTAACATGTAAGTTTGTGTCTGTTTGCTGATGTGTCCTAGATATTCAGTATGTACCCCGTTGCCTAAATACACATCTGCCAGCCCTTTCCATGTGGGCCGGCCACAGGTGGTAGCTGGGCTGCAGAGCCAGCTTTGGATGTTCTTAGCTCCGTGGCCAGGTGTGGTGCCTCTTGTCAGGGCGTGGAAGTGCTTTCCTGCAGTCCTTGCCCTAGGCCCTACACAAACCTAACAGGAGCACATTCTCACTTGAGCTCAGATAGTTCTTTCTAGCTTTTTTCCCATTCCAGTCCTGTCACCAGGAGCTAGTCAAGGGAAATACTGTTTAGATTTGTGTTGCCTTTTATGGAGTCTAAACTCAGAGCCAAAATCTAGGTTCATTTTTATTAACTACAATTTCTAAGACCTAGGACTTTGAGTTTCTTAACTATAAAAGCTAAGTGCTCATGAGTTTAATTGCATATATCATAAACCTTGATGTGTAGAAGATAATAGCAAAATCCGTAATGTACAGTAGGACAGTTGGCAGAAGACATGAATAGAGAATAAAATGAAAATTGCCAGTAAACAAAAATGCTCAACCTAATTAGGAAGTAAGACATACAAATTAGAGCAAGACACTATTTTATCATGGCAGCAAAAATGGTTTAACAATTTTAATGCTGCTGGCTGCAGCCTTTGCGGCTCTGCTCCTCCGGTACTGCACCACCCCTAGCCGTTAGCATTGAGAATAGGTAAGAATATGGGGAAAAGATGACCCAAATCTGTACCTGGAATCATGCCTGTAACACATTTCTAACAAGGCTATACATGTATATAAGCTTGCTGCTTTGGGGGGAGGAAAATAATGTTCTGGATATGTAATTACATGTGTATGTGTAACTAGAGAAAATGGACTATTAGATAACATTTTAGTAATTATTTCCAATTAGTGACATAGTATTTAGACTGAATTTTTGTAGTGTTACATTTATTCTGTTTAAGAGTTGAAGAAAAATGTGCATTTGCTCAAAATTCAGATAACAAGGTTTACGATCTGAAAAGTAGGTCTCACTGCATTCTTTCAGTCTCCCATTCCCATTCCTCAAGGCTACTGCCACTGTCTGTGGTCTCACTCTCTCTCTCTCTCTCTCTCTCTCTCTCTCTCTCTCTCACACACACACACACCCTTCCAGAGGTGTTCTATGCTTAGGTGTTTCAGAAACCATGAATGGCGGCAGAGCTACACTGTCTCTTCCCCTCCCATTCTGTTTACCACACCAGCAAATCTTGGTGACTCTACTACCACATGTTCTTAGATTGGAAGTGCCACCTGGCACCTGGAGCCAGCTGGAGTCCGTGTCTGCCACCCCAGGAGGAGTACAGTCCCTCCCACTGGCCTCAGCCCTTGCCCCTGGCCCTTTCGGAGCTAGGGCTTCCCTCCTGCCCTAGGCTGTCCTTGCCGGTCCCTGCAGCCACATCCAATCTTGCCTTCTGTCTGGTGTGCCTGTGCACTTTCACCCGAGGGCTTGCATAGCTGTAGCCCAGCCGCACTGGCCACGCAAGCTGGCCATGTGGCTCCCGCAGGCCTCTCCTGTGCTGAAAAACCCCTCGACCATTCTGTTGTTAACTGCCACCTCTAAGACCTCATGCTCCTTTCCCCCATTGTTTCCACCACACTTGCCACTGAGTGCTGTGTGTCATCCCACCATGGGTGGCAGCCACGGACGAGCAGTCCTTGACCACTTGATACCTTTGGTCAAAGTGAAGAAATAAGACTTTTCCCTGCACTTCAGTTCAATGTAAAAAGTGGTAATTCATCGTGAAAAACTTTGAAATATGTTTGGAATGACTTGATTTGTAAATCTTGCTTTTTCAACCGTGAAGTTTATGAAACTTAAGTTCAAATCAAACATTTTCCGTAAGAATTTAGCCAATTTGAGAAGTGCTGCAAGAGCACACTAAGTTTTAGACTTGGTAAAAGAAAAAGACGAAGCTGGGCGTGGTGGCGCACGCCTATAATCCCAGCACTCGGGAGGCTGAGGCAGGAGGATCGGTGCGAGTTCGAGACCAGCCTGGGCTACAAAAGTGAGCTCAAGGCCAGTCTGAACTGCATAGTGAGACCCTGTCTCAAAAAGACAAAAAAAAAAAAAGAAAAAGATGATCACCCCCCCAGGTGTCAGTGTGTGTGTGTGTTGCTGGGCTTAACTCTAGGGCCTTGTATGTGCCAGGCAAGCACTCCACCCGAATGCCACCCCCCTTTTGTTTTCAGTCAGGGTCTCCATGATCAGCCTGAATTTACCGTCCCCTGCTCCAGCCTGTAAGTGGCTGAGATTTTGAGGCAGGGTGGCACTGTGCAGCACAGGCTAGCCTTGAACTCACAAGGATCCTCCTGCCTCAGCCTTCCAGCTCTGGAATTACAGTCATGCCCCACCACCTGGCTTCTGAGCAGCTGAGATTACAGTGTGCACCTGGCTCTTCTGTACTGGTGATATGGTGATAACATCTGATGTGTTTGACTTGATAAAATGTCATTAAACTAATTCATGTTTTCCACATTTAATGTGGCAGCTAGGAATGTGGCTGCCACTGTAGCTCTGCTGGATGCTGCTTCTTGTTCGCCTGGGTGTCCAGTGAATTTCACCAAAGGAATAGGTTGGAATGAATTGCTCAAAAAAGTCTCTACGAACAAAAATTAAAAGTAAAGCAAAATACATACATTAGCATAAAGTCAGTGCATGTGGGCTGCTTTATGAATCAGCAAGATCCACATGTGGAAAGATAGGATATGAATGAGCAAGAGATGAAATCCAGGTCAGAAATTATGAACAAAATTTTAGCTTGATTCTCATTTTCAGTAAATTCAAATTTGAATAATTATCTTGTACCTGTGAAATTTAACAAAGAAATTATCTGTATCTCTGGAAGGCAGTTCTGTAGTCTGTACCACCAGCCTTAAATTAGGAATAATTCTGGTCTAGGCTCTCTATACCTGGGAATTTATCTTTAAGGACATAATCACAAGTGGGAATGAAATGTTTTCCATGCACATTGCTGCAGCGTTGTCCTGGCCTCAGAACTGAACCGGGCAGCACTCAGGGCTCTCGGGGAGTCCTGGGAGCAGCGCAGGGGGGCAGCTCACCCAAAGGGAAGTGTTTTAAAATTCTGCTTTGGTCAGAAAGTCCACATAGCCAGATTTTATCTTTTCAGTTAAGTATCAAGTGTATACTAAATAAAATCTGACTCCTAAATTGATTTAAAACAGTGGTTCTCAACCTTTCTAATGCTGTGACCCCACAATACAGTTCCTCATGTTGCAGTGACCCCAAACCAAAAAATAATTTTGGTGGCTACTTCAAAACTAATTTTGCTACAGTTATGATTTGGAATGTAAATACCTGATATGCAGTATGTATTCTCATTGCTACAAATCAAACATAATTTAAACAGTGATTAATCACAAAAACAATATTTATATGTTGAGAAATATTTATTACTAATTCCAATAAGTAACATTTCACCATGGCATAGCATGGGTTTAAATATAAATTTTCCAATGGCTTTGGGCGACCCTGTGTTTTGGTCATTTGACCCCTGCCGGGGTCACGACTTACAGATTGAGAACCATGGATTTAAACTCTTACTATTCATTATTCCTATGTTTTACTAATTTCTTACTGACCTGTCTCAAAACCCAAAAGAAGTAAAAAGGGTTGTGGGGATGCAGCTCAGCTGTCCCTGAGTTCAATCCCTATTTAACACAAAAGGAAAACAGCCTTATAACAGCAAGTGATGACAGAGTCATAGTCTGAATTTCTAGTATGTTAATCATACATCATTATCACCTTTTAAATCCCTCACATAAGTGGGAAATTTAGTGGAAATAAGTTTGTGTACATCTGTACTAACTTCATCTTTTTTACTTTTCAGAATTACCATGAGATTATGACCCATCATCCCGAGAATTATCAGTGGGAAAACTGGAGTCTAGAAAATGTTGCCAGCATTCTAGCCCAGCGGTTTCCTGATAGTTACATCTGGGTGATAAAGTGCTCTCGAATGCATTTGCACAAGTTCAGTTGCTACGACAACTTTGTGAAAAGCAACATGTTTGGTGCCCCAGAACATGATGCTGACTTTGGAGCTTTCAAGCACCTTTATACATTATTAGTTAATGCTTTTAACTTAAGTCAGAATGGTGTGCTGTCAAAGAATGGGAACGTTTGGCATAAGGACTCCAAAGTGTCTAACTCTAAGTCTGATTCTCCTTCTGCTAGTAATGGTTGCCAGGGAGAGAAAGAAAGGACCTGTGAAAAGCTTGACGAGCCTGCCATGAGTTTTTATCCACCATCACTAAGTGGTGCCTCTTTTACTTTGATTGGATTCAGTAAAGGATGCGTTGTTTTGAACCAGTTGCTTTTTGAATTGAAAGAAGCTAAGAAAGACAAGAACATAGATGCTTTCATCAAGAGCATAAGAAGAATGTATTGGCTGGATGGTGGTCATTCCGGAGGAAGCAATACGTGGGTGACCTATCCAGAGGTCTTGAAAGAGTTTGCACAAACAGGGATTATTGTTCACACGCATGTAACACCTTACCAAGTTCGTGACCCAATGAGATCTTGGATTGGAAAGGAGCACAAGAAATTTGTCCAGCTACTTGGAGATTTTGGTGTGCAGGTGACGAGCCAGATGCACTTTGCAAAGGAAGCACCTTCCATAGAGAATCACTTCAGAATTCATGAAGTATTTTGAGACAAACATACTAATGTCCAAGAGAAGGAGCAGAAGCACTTGGAGTGTCCCAAGTTCAGAAGTGTGGGGTGAACGATGGATTTCCTAGATGCGTGGTCAGACTGGGGCTGGGGAAAGCACACATTCCTGAAATACAAGTGGCAAGTGCAGTAGTATCCTTGCTTGTGAGTGTGAGCAGTTTGTGCGGATCGGGCTATAATTAACAGGTAATTTGAAATCTAAAATGATTTGTGATAATTCTGTGAGATGTAAGACTTAAAAGTGAAAGCTAACAGTGCAGTCATTTTTAAAGATAACTAAAACTGTTGGAAACAGTTGATTTTCTGAGTTATGTTTAAACTAAATGGGAAAATTAGAAGAATAATTGGTTGTTTGGCACCCCAAAACAATGAAAACACATTTCTCAAAGTGTAGTACTCAGATGTTTTCCAGCAACTTGGAATAACTGACCTTTTGTATTTGCTAAATTTGATGTATGTGTGTGTGTACTTGTTTGTGTGTGTGTGTGCATGTTTAGTACTAGGGGTTGAACCCAGGACCCTACTCCTGCCAGGCAAGCAGCACTCTATTACCGAGGTATGCCCCACACTGGTTCCATTCTTAGAGAACCACCAAGTTATTTTTTGTTTTTCTTTGAGAGCCAAAATGTTTTATTTCCAAATGCCCAAGAACATGCAGGCTAAAATAGGTTCTTAAAACATGTTACATTTAAATATGGCTAAATTTTTGAGGTTTTGTTTATCCAGTTCCTGAAACTTGGTTAAGTAGGGATACATATATTGGATAAAAATGTGACAGAAGGTTTCAAGTTTTCGTTCTGTCACTCTTGGAGAGAAGAACTCAGGTAAAATAGATACATAATGCTTTGGTAGTGCCCCGCTGCAAGGGAGACAAATTCCATGGAGCCAAGGCAGGTTTTCCAGAAGCATGATTTTGTTTGCCAAAAGAAAAGAGCTCTGTTTGGCCGAAATGCAAAATTACACTGCTAGAAGAAAAGTTAAAAGGGAAAGTTTGAAGACACAAATGACTTAATTTTGGCTCTGAAATCAAATTTGCTTAACACTGCTACAAGACTTGGTGAAGTTTCCTTCTGCTTCGTTTTCTTGACCTAGATAAATACATCTTGAGAAATCAGTTTTAGCCAATCTTGAAACATAACTCTGTGGTTATCAAGGGGGATCTCTTTTTTAATTAGCTTTTTCAGGTCATAAAATTAGCAGGGAAATAACATGCTGCTTTAGGACTGAAAACAAAAAGGTACTGAAGACCTTGGTCTTAACAACCCGGAGGACCTAAATTTATTAAACATAAAGTGTTGATTCCTCGTTCTTTTATCTTGGTTCATTCCAAATGTAGTATTCAGAAACATAAAAAGAACTCTACCCAAATGCTTAAAAACTAGCACTTAGTTCTGTAAACCTCAAGTCATCTGAGATAAAGTAGCTTTACATTGTTCCATTTTCCTTACCTGCCCCTTTGAGACCAAAGATTTCCATCACGTGACAAAGTCTGTGTGATTCAGACGTGTTACAGGTAGCCTTGCTGTAAGCACAGTGATTGGCTTTCTTGTGTGTGTAATCCTTGGTTAAACTGGCCTGCGTCTTGCTGTAGGTGTGGCTTCATGGCAGTGCATCTGCCCGGAGTCCCTGAAGCCCTGGATTAAGTCCCCAGCAATGCCCCCAACCCTCCAAAATTGACCTGTGTCTAGGAAAAGGCTTTTTGTCTTTACAGGGTAAACTTGAAAAGTTAGAACTTTTAAAGGAATCATTTTTTAAAATCTGAGGCATTTAAAATGCCGAGTTCTTGAGCCACGCAGCCATGAATGCTTTACTGTGAATGTCCTCTCTTGAAGGTGAATCAGTAGTCATGGCCCTAGACCTGACAGCACGTCAGTGAGGCTGTCGGTAGGAAGAGTATCTTCATAATGAATGGAAGTGCAAGCTGGTGGCAAGCAGGTGGCTTCTGCAGATGGGCAGGGTCTTGCTGAGTCTGTGTTCTCGGGTTGTGCTTGCGTAATGAGTCAGCTCAATGAGGTCCTGAGGACAATGTGCAAGCCGTCACTGCCACTGCATGGATGTGTAATTGTATTAAAATTAATCTATAGAAGTGTTTGGGTGTGTTTTTTTAATTACAATTTAAGATAAGTAATGGAAAGATGCTTCCACTGCGTCAGTGTCTAACACCTACTAGCTTCCATATTCTGGTTGCAGCATGTCTTCTGTTGGAGACAGGCTTTCACTGTGTAGTTCAGAGTGGCTGTAAAGCTTGCTGTGCAACCCAGGCTGCCCTCCAGTTCTCAGCAATCCTCCTGCCTCAGCCGCCCAAATGCTGGGATCATAGGCCTGTGAGACCATGCCTGGCTCATTTTAAATTACTCCGAATGCACATTATATCCATTTCTTCCATGGATTTTCAAAGGAATACAGTGTTAATAAGTAAGTTACCTCTTTACTGATCATTCCAGGTATCTATTCCTTTAGCTCCTTAAGAAACCTGGTTAGATCTGGTGTGGTCCATGTTTCATTTAATGCAGTATCTGAACACCTACCAGATGCAGGTCTGGGCCCGTGGCGGTGAACCTGCGGCACACAGCCCTAGCTGACTTACTAAAAGTGCTCGAAGGCTTGCCATCGCTGGGGTAGGTCATGAGGGTGCAGCGCCAAGTCCTAGGACATCAGTCTGGAAATGGACAGTGGAGCTAAAGCTTTGGGGCACACAGGAGAGGAGGTGCTGCTCATGGGAAGGCTGCCACAGTAGCCATGCACTGTAGGCAGGGCTGTCATAGGTGACCAGGTCTGGGGGCTGTGAGGATGTGGGCCCTGTGTGGAGGTGGCCATGGTGTGAGGCCTGGAATGCTTTAGCTTCTACCTAGTCACCCTCGCTATTTCCTGTCTGCCAGCGTCTGAGCACCTTCCCCTGGCCTTCTCACCAGGCCCATCCTGCCTGGAACCAGCCCACCTCACGCTGACCAGGGGAAAGCCCTTCTGTGGGGCTGTGGGTGTTGGAGAGCAGTCTTGGCAGGGAGAAAGTGACAGGGCCCTTGAGTTCAGGGCAGGCATGGAATTCACACTGCTCTCTAGGGAGGCAGAGGCCCCAGCAGCTCCAACACCAGTTGCCATGGTGACGGTGGAGTGACTCAGGATGACCATCCCAGTCTTTATTTCTAGGTGTGTGCAAGGCACCCAGCACTCATGGCCCATGGGCCTGAAGCAAGGTGACCCAGTCAGTGAGCTCCTCCAGATCCCACCTAGCCCTGAAGGGAGAACCAGCTGCTCTGTTCTGTCAGGCCTACTTTCAGACTACCTGCATTTAAAAATTTTTTCATGTCATCATCTTGGATTCCACGTCACTGTCTGCTGATATTCACAGGTGAAAGCAGCTTTGTTACGAAGTTCTTTCTGGATGTTCACAAATCTCTGCAAGGATGGGAAGCTATGGAGTATGCTATTTATGGTTTCTTTTGATTTCCATGAAAGGAGTCTGAAGTTGCTAACAGCACGGCAGCGAGCTCTGTACTAAGACACTGCTTCCGAGAGGTGAATTCTGTGTTGCAGACATGGCATGATTGCAAACACACATTCAAAACTGTTTAGCTACCATGCCTTCCTTTTATGTACCTGGTACAGTGTCTTGGCAGTGATGTTTTCTTTTTATCCTCCCTGAAGTGGCATTACAGGCATGTGCCACCACTCACAGCCTCAGTGGTGGACTTGGGCACCTGGGGTGGGGCCGGCACAGCTCGAGGCACGAGGCACGAGGACTGAACCCAGTTCTTGCACTTGCCAGGCAGGCCCTCAGCACTGAGCTACCTCTTCAGCCCAACTGTGCCTTGCGTTCCTTTCTCGTGTGATTGCACTGGACACCTGCCTTACTTACGCCTCAGTGACATCACACTGCTGTTGCATCATACTCTACCATCTGTTCATTCATCAGTTTCATTTTCAATCCTTGTGTACCTAGCAAGCAGTGCAGTGGCAAGTTTTGGTGGGAAAGAGAAAAATGCCTGCTCTCAACTCTAGCGAAAGAAAAGTGTGTATGATCAGTTCAGGACTGTCGTGTGCTGCACACAGGGAGAACACAAGTACTGACACAGACACCTGAGCTCTGCTCCGTTTCCATCACAGCTATAGTCCAGGCTCACTGGATAATTTTAAGATTCCTTCCAACATAAAACATTTGGAATCCCTGAAAAGTTGCCCTGAACATAAATTGTGTA
This sequence comes from Myocastor coypus, assembly GCA_004027025.1. Lineage (NCBI taxonomy): Eukaryota > Metazoa > Chordata > Mammalia > Rodentia > Myocastoridae > Myocastor > Myocastor coypus. The sequence continues at coordinate 14,593 of PVJA010014319.1, forward strand.
TTTTATTTGGCCTTAACCCAGAAGCCAAGAAAGATAAAATTTTGATTTTAAAATTTTCCCTAATGCTAAAAACTGCAACCCGGGAAATAATTTTAAAACACCCCAAAGTGTTCATTTGTAGCTTTCTAAATAATACCGCAAGAGGAGCTGTCTCAATTCTCAGCATGAATAGCACAGTGAATGGGCTCTCGAGCACAGCCACCAGCTGCAGAGCGTCCTGGCCTACAGCGGTCTCCTGTGCTTTCTGCAGCAACCCCTGGCACTATATGCTTTATATCACAGATGAGGAAAACAAGCTTCCTGGGCCTTTAACTTGCACGAGGGCTTCTCTTGCTTTCTCACTAACCAAGCGATTAAAGTGAACATTCAGTAGAACAACTGCAGCTACTTCATTTCTAGCTTTTCTGTAAGACTCGGGGCTTAGCAGTGTGCACCAGTGCTTTTACTGGTTAAGGAAAAACCAAGGATATTTTATTTAAAGCTATTGAGGGCCCAGGAAATAGTTCAATAAAATAAGTGTGTGCCTGCCAAGCGCAGGGTCCTGAGTTCAATCCCTGGTACTGAAAAAAAAGCTGGTGCTACTATGCAAACAGGTTTTGTCCTTTTCTCTCCTCAAGAAAACTAGTTCTGACCTAACCTAAGTAGCCCAAGATCAAAGCCGGTGGTCATAAACCAGTTCCTTTCTGACAGACCTTTGTCAATTTCAGTGACTTCAGTATCTCCAAAGATACTTGAAAAGTAAGCATTTTTAATATACTTCCTTTCTTGTTTACTCTAATTTGCTGTTTTATGCCTGAAATTAACCACAAACACGAGACACAAATAAGTGGCTGATGAGTGGAGGTCTTCATTCAGTTGCATTTGCACCAGGAGGATACACACAGACACTGCTTCAGAGTGCACGTCCGCTCTGAGGGCCGAGCTGGTGACATGACGATTATCACTGAGAGGGAAACAGCAGCGCAGACCCACACACAGTGGCTCACTGTCCTCAAGACCACATCATCATTAGGCTCTCGCTCTCATTCCTCCTCAAAACTAAAAATACTTCTCCAAGGGACTAGATCAAAAAGTATTTTAAGGAGACGACTACTTCAGTTGGCTACAGCTCAGACGTGGGTACAAACCACAGCTGACTGACCTGACTTGCTGTGTGGCAAGAGACATCAGGATCAGAGCAAACCTTTGCCTGGACAGTCCCCAGGTCTAATCCAAATCCCAGCCACCTAACCCAGTGACTTGGGACTGCACCCTGGAGCCTGATACCTGTGTCAACCCCAACCTAGTCGACCAGTCTGTATGTGTGGAGCCTGACGTCTGCATCTTTAAACCTGCCTAAGAGGATTCTGTGTACAGGCAAACAGAGGTGACAAGGCTCTTAGTGGCCCACCCTTTTCTCTTTGCTACCGGAACCCTGATTCTGAAACTTGCCCATTTTGCCCTCTTGTCTACTTGTGTCTTGAAGCAGGTGTCCACTCCAGTGCCACAGGCCTGACTGGCCAAAGGGGCATTTCAGACTGTCTGCCACTGGCCACCTGAGGGCTGGGCAGGTCTGACCCTTGACAGCAGGGGGCCCCAAGGCTTAGTGGCAATCCTGGGAAAGTGCTCCTCTGGGATGCAGCCAGGCTCTCCCACTGCATGCAAATGAAGATGCGCAAGGCCCCAACTGCTACTGGCCACCCTCCAGGACCACAAGGGCAGCTGGCCTCCCGTGTGCCAACACTGCTGGGGGTGGGGGAAAGAGACAGGAAGAGTTTCTGATGATATCACGGAGCCATGCGACTGAAAGCACTGACGCCTACTCTTCCAGCAGACTTCGTGGATTGTGATTTAATCTAAAGTCACGGTAAGTTGAATTTTGCCATTTGTATCTTAAAGCTTAAGCGTGGTCTCAGCACAGCATTCTTTACTCCTGAATCTGCAGCTAGCAGAACCCCTGAAAATGCCCACCAACATGCCTACTTAACTCATACATCTGAGGTTAATGTTGGATTTTAACAAAGCATCAATGTTTAAAAATTTATTTGCATCCTGTTACTCTTAAATTTTATTATACAGTGTACACTTACTGCACTCACTTCCCTATTTACTCAAAGTTCCTGCTGTAGGCTTTGTCTTGAATGTGCAAGACCATCCTTCGAGCATAGAAGTCCTGGTATTCCTCAGGTAGCTCAGCCAGGGTTTTCAGCGCTCTGTCCAAAGTCTGTACAGCTCTCGATGCTGCTGTGAGATCTTTGTTCCCATAGGTATCTGTTTTATCGTAGCATTCAGACGGAAGGTGCCTCCAAAAAACATTCACTCCTACTCCAAACTCTTCAGAAATGACATTGTGGAACCATAAAGCTGGAGACAGATTTTAAAAAGCAAGTTAAAAATAAAACCTATAGATTAAAAAAAATTTACAAAGCACCACACTGCCAGGGAAGCGCTGGCACCCCATGGAGCCAGCTAAGAGCCCTTTGGGATGTGGGACCCTTCACCAGCACGCTGCCAGCTGCCGGCAGGGCACATTAGCCTTCCCGAGCTGCCAGCCAGCTCAGTCTCAGTTGCATAGCCTTGACTTTCAAAACCTTTAGGAATAGCAGTGTTTTCTTTTAACTTGAAAGACATAATAAAGTTGTATTTGTTTTGTAGTTCTGTCATTTGGGGCTGTGTTTTGTGTTAGTTGTTTATATTTCCTGAGTCATACAACCACATCAAAAATGTTTGTTTTTTGTACACAGAACGTTTCAGTTATTATGTTTGACCTTGTTGGATTGAGTGCAGTACCTCTGTCCTGCACGTCATCCCGTTCAGACTGCTTTCCTAACTTGCTGAGATTGCATTCCCTGTAACTTCTAGTGCAGTTATCATCTGTCTTTCACTGCTTTGCAATAAGCACTTAAAACTACAGCAAATATTTTGGTAGTGGAAATGAACACACTTTATACCTAATTAATTTCCATTTGCACTAGAAAGTTTACTTTGTTTTCAGTGGAGCCTAAGCATTTTGAAAATGTAAATGCTAAAGGAATACTAACGTGACACAAAATAACAAAGGACTGCTAATCATACCAGAAATGTTTAATTTTGTCAAAGGGAAAAAGGAAGATTTAAATTTTAGTACTCATTCCAAGAGTACTCAAAAAACAAAAGATTAAAATATTCTGAGCTGGCCTGATGGCTTATGCCTGTAATACCAGCACTTGGGAGGCTGAGTGAAGCAGGAGGATCCTTATGAGTTTGAAACCTGCCTGAGCTACAAAGTGAGCTCAAAGGTCAGCCTCAGTTCCAGTGGAAGACCCTGTCAAAAAAAAAAAAAAATTATCTGCAAAAGTCATCTTCAAACATGGTTTCAGTCATAACTGTTCTTTTTTTTTTGTCTTTTGGAGACAGGGTCTCGCTATGCAGTTCAGGCTGGCCTTGAGCTCGCTTTTGTAGCCCAAGCTGGTCTTGAAATCGCACTGATCCTCCTGCCTCAGCCTCCCGAGTGCTGGGATTACAGGCGTGCGCCACCACGCCCAGTTCTTAACTGTTCTTCTAGAACCCTTGTTCTCTTAAGGTGCCAGGAAAGTTGCCCATTCTGCTTAATTTAAATCACAACAGGGGCCGGGCGTGGTGGCTCACGCCTGTAATCCCAGCACTCGGGAGGCTGAGGCAGGAGGACTGGTGTGAGTTCGAGACCAGCCTGGGCTACAAAAGTGAGCTCAAGGCCAGCCTGAACTGCATAGCGAGACCCTGTCTCAAAAAGACAAAAAAAAAAAAAAATCACAACAGGGGCTTTTGCTTTTGTTTCAAATTACAGTATATGCAAATTATTTGTTTTGTTCTTTTGGCTTAAAAATTGGATATAGAATAAGGAAATAAGGAAATACTGCATAGCCCTTAATCATGTTCTAAAAATACAAAAGCCACAAATTTAAATATAAATTTTAAAATTACAATGTATGAAAGACTAAGACAGTGGTTGCAGTCAGTCTCTGAGGACTAGAGATTAAATAGAACAGTTCCTTATCCTCGAAGAATTTATAAGCTAGCCCCAAATTACGTAACTGTATTTTTACTTCTCACTGATACTTTACATTTAGTTCTATCACTGAGGTGCTAATATATTAAGTTAGATAGGAGAAATCAACTACACAAGCAGAATCTGCCCATGTTCCTCGGCATGTGCTAAGTGCAGATGTGAATTATTAGATCACCAGGCTAACAGCACTGAAATTTTATAGACATTCAAACTAGTGCCTATCTAGTAAATAAAAACAGCATGACAACTGGGGAGATAGCTCAGTAGAATAAGCGCTTGCCTGGCAAGCGCAAGGTCATGAGTTCAATCCCTGGTACCACCAAAAAAACAAAAAAAAATGAAAGACAGCATGACACTAATTCTGTATGCAGAAAGGGACACTAAGATAACACAGGTGTTGAGATGATAACATTTAGTATTTACTAAAATCTCTAATATGTTTTGGTTTTGAAAAATACTTATCACTGCTTGGTAAGTGCTTAAGTGAAGCCCTAAAATTCCTAAATACCTGAGGAACAAGATGCTTTTAAAAAACAAGGATCCCAAGCTGGGCTTGGTAGCATGTACCTGTAATCCCAGCACTTGGGAGGCTGAGGCAGGAAGATCAGTGTGAGTTCAAGACCAGCCTGGGCTGGGAGCTCAAGGCCAGCCTGAACTGCATAGGGAGACCCAAAAAAAAAACAAGGATTCCAGACAGAACATATTGCACCCAGAGACGCTTTGTAGGATAATGCAGCACAGACACTCCTGATTTAACAACCTGCTCATTCAACAGCTTTCAGACTCACGACCACCAGTCAAGCTCCTGGGCCATCTGCTTGGTACACTTCCCCGTTTATACAGCAGTGTAACTTGCTCACTGCACTGCACAATGTGAGTTTTGTGCTGTGTGCTACATTACAGAACTGCATGTAAGAGTTACCTTTGCCCATGTCTTTGTTCTAAATAAAGTCATGAACACACCATACACAGTGCCTCATGTAGCAACCAATCCACTCAACAGCCTGGTCCCAGAACAGATTATGGCTATTAAGCAAGCAGTGTCTGTATTCTACAGCTCTGCACTGCTCATGCAGAGAACGCACCGGAGAAACACTCGGCTAAGCATTTCATCACTGCACCAACGTTTAGTACATACCCAACTCAGCCCCAGAGGGTGCGGGCCATGACCTGCCCAGGACATGCAGCCCGGCCTCCGCCTAAGATTAGCCACTGCCCTATATAGCGACCGTGTCCTGAAGACGCAGCTGCTGCAGCCCTGAACATGAGCCTGCAGAAGCACAGTGACAATAAGGTGCAGAAGACTTCCCCAGACGCCCTCTGCCCAGGGCACATGCCACAATGGAAGCCCACAAGCCTGGCACATGCTGCAACGAGTCAGCAGTGAACAGTGAATGTCACCACACATGAGTGTGGGCTTCACTGTGTGCTTGGGCTACACATAGTTCACAAAGTTACAGTAAGAAATTTAACTTACTGTAACTTGTTCAAATGTAAGTACAATTTACATCCCTTTTCTCTGAGCTTTTTCTAGTTAATTTTCGAATTTTTCTTTTGTCAACTTTTCTTTGTAGAAAACAATGACACAACCCAACCCTCCTCCCCACCACTGGCAGGGCAGTCACACGCACTGTCTTTGTCTCCCGTCCTGGCACAAAGGGCCTAGGGCAGTGTGGGAGCTGGGGTCCCCACTGACAGTGCCCTTATGCGGAACATTCCTGGAGGACCTGCCTGAGGCTGTTCTCTTACTTTTGAAACAAGTGGAAGAAGCAGTAACAAATAAAAGTAGGCCAGCCGGGTGACGCGCACACCTGTAAGTCCCAGGTATTTGGGAGGCTGAGGCAGGAGGATCTCAAGCCCAAGATGTGGAGAGTAGCTGAAGCTGGAGATAGGTCACATGTGCAGAGCTAAAGCAAAGCCAACTCTGAGAACAGAGCGCTCGCAGCAAACCATATGAACAAGCTGGTCCAGCTCTGAGAACACAGGGGGCCTGAGGCAAGCCAGGCAAGTGTTAGGCAGAGGACTTTGAGCCAACATTGGCCTCTCTTTTTCTCCCACCAGGAGGCTCCACCTGGCCCCAGCTTTCTGTATTCTGACTGCCTCTCTCTCCTTCCACCATCCTCCCCTGAGAAAATGGAGAGCTGCACTGGCCACTGCACCAAGGCCACTCAGGCCTCTTCTCAAAGTGAAAAACTAAAAGGGGCAGAAATGTGGCTCATTGTAGAGCACTTGCCCAGCCCCATGAGGCCCTGGGTTCAATCCCCTGTACCATCAAAGAAATGAAAAATAAGCAAAGAAACCAACAACCCTGTTGGCAACTATCAGGCATTATGCACCACATACAGCCTGTAACTAGGGCCATGCTTCCACACCGCTGGCCATGCAGCCGGCTTGCCACCTGCCATCACCATGTGCAGGTGACTGCTTCACTGTGCCCTGCATCCCAGTGGCTGCATCCAGAATGCTACTGGGGTTTCTCAGCTCCGTTTCTATGAGACCTCTGTTGTATACGTGATCTGTCATGGACTAAGTCTCTGTTCAGTATTGTGTGACTATACTGACAGATTGCTCACCCAAACAAGACTGTTTTCCTAAGGGGTTTGCCTAAGTATGATTTATAACACACACACACACACACACAGACACAGCTATGCAGAAGAATCACCTTGTACAGGATAGGAGACATGCAACAGTTTGGTACTTAGGAAACACACACAGAAAGGTTTCATCAACAGCACATGACTCAATGTCGAGAGATCTTACCGGGAATAAATAACACATCACCAGCTTCAAGGGAACATTCATGCCTTCTGGCCTTGGAGAAGAGTGGATATTTAGCCAGGTCTGGCTTGTCGATATTTAGCACTTCTGACTTAGAACCTGAAAGGTTCCCAACAGATTAAGCAAAGTTGGCATGCTCTCAAAAAAGTACTCATAAATTCAAGACTAATTTTCTGTTCAATGGTAAGAGCCACACTGTGGGGCTAAAGCAGTTTTCAGTCACCCACTCTTTCACTGTGATCATTGACAACCATGAAATACACCCATGGCAATCACTATGTGTATCACACACACGCATTTGAAAATCAAACATCCTAATTAGGAAGATGTGACCTAAATTGTTTAACATGAATAAAGAGATTTCTCAAGGAGTAACTAAGTAGTCTTTAGAAACACAACCTTGAGGGCTGTAGACAGAGCTCGGTGGTCTAAGCACCCACTTAAGCAAGCATAGAGGCTAGAGTTCAATCCTCAGTACCACATGCCATGCCACCCCTGCTGAGCTGGCCACTGAGACTGGGCATGGTGGTGCACACCTGTAATCCCAGTGCTGGGAAGGCTGAAAACAGGAGGATCACTATGAGTCCGAGCTGCACAGGGAGACCCTGTACCAAACACACAACTAAATAAATAGAAATACAATTCGGAATAAAACCTTACCTGACAAATATAAGTACTGGGCATCACGAGGACTGAACAGCGTAATGTGTTTTTTTCCTGTCACTTGTATCAAGAAGTTATCCATCACCTGAAGACCAAGAAGAACTTAGGTAAGCAGTATGTAAAATTCAAATAGAATGATATTCTAAATAATTAATTGTAGGGGCCGGGGAGGATAGCTCAGTGGCATAAGCACTTGCCTGGCAAGCACAAGGTCCTGAGTTCAATCCCTAGTACCACAAAATAACAACAACAACAAAAAAAACCCCTGGATCTAAATAATTAATTGTAAACCCCATATATTTGTTTGAAATAGGGTCCTTTTTGATCATGCTTGCCTTAAACTCATCCTCTTACCTTAGCCTGCTAAGTAACTGGACTACAAAGACCTACCACTGCACCTAGCTTAACAAATTCTCATTGGCTTGATCCACCAGGGGTACAGTCCCCTTGGACAGCTTCTACCACTGCTGGTAAAGTCACACACAGGACAGTCACACATGTATCACCTGTGCTCAAGCTATTTGGCAGGGAGCTGTGGGAATTAAGGCATCACGGATGTGCTGACTCTTGCATAAGACATGATGTACACCACCTAAAGCGCTTAAATCATATTCTAAGGTTACAATGAAAATACCACATTCCAATAGAAGCAGGCTTTCGTCAGCTTGCATCTGTAGCACAGGGGAAGGACCGGCAAATCCGGAGGTCCAGTCAGAAAAACTGATCCATGCTGCACTGTCAACTGACTATAAGAGCAGCTAAACAAGCTCAAGGCTCTTCCAGGCTAGACTTACTTCACCTGCCCATCAAGAATGTTCTTAAGACCAAACTCAAGAACACAGTATAATCACTTAACAAAAGTAGGATTTAGGAAAATAGCTACCGTTGTAATTCAACCATAATTTAGTTATAGGTATCTTGATTATGAAATTATTTGTATAGGGATATGACCTAACAAATTATCTCAATATACAGGATTTTTTTTTTAAGAGACAAAGTCTTGCTACATAGTCCAAGTGACCTTGAACTCACTATGGAGCCCAGGAAGGTCTTGGTTCTGCCTCAGCCTCCCCAGTGATAGGTTTACAGGTATGTGCCCTGACCCCCACTTCCTAATAAGCCTTCTTAGTGGCTCCTGTGTATGCAGGCAGACTTGTCACAGACCATGAGAAAGGCTCAAACCAGGGCCACACAACTAAGATACACACTGGGGAAGGCAGGGTCACAATTATTCACATTATCATTACTACTGAAGCTTTTCTTTTAGCTCCCAATTTTTATTTATGTAGACTTCAAATGATAACTAGCATCTCTCTATTTTTAAGAAAAGCCTTACATCTTACATTCTAACTCAAGGTAAAAGAAACCACTTCCAATTTAAAACATAGTCATAGACTATCATTAAAAATGTATGAACTACATCATTTTATCATGTCATTCATGTAAAACCTTAAAGAAACAATACAGTAAGAGTCTGTGTCTTTCTCATTTATAGATTTACTATGCTAAAATCTTCCCAAGAGGTCTTTAAATGAATTATAGAATATATACATATATATGTATATATATGTATTATGTATATATATATATATATACATATATATATATATATGTATATAAAACAGAAGCCTGATTTAGAACTTTAAAAAAAAAGGCTGAGGCAGGAGTTGTTCAGCCTGGGCTACATAGCAAGACCTTTCCTCAATAACAACCACAGCTTTGGAGATCTACTGATACTGCTTTACCTTCCTGTTTTTCCACCTCCAAACACCAAATCACACAAAATACTAGCCTTTTAAGTAAGTTGTAGGGGGCATGCAGATTAGCTCAGTTGTTTAAGTGCCTGCTAGAGCAAGCCCAGTCAGGCGTAGGGGACCACAGTCAATCCCCAGCTCCACATGCCTTACGAGAGCCACCCGTAAGGCACCCTGAGCCAGCCAAAAAAAAAAAATTCCTTCTCTTCTTAAATACCGTTTAGGCACTTAGGTACATAATATATTTAACATACAATGGGGGCTGCAATTTTTATGTCAGGCAGCTTGGACACTGGTCATACATGCAGAACTGTCCCACTGAATGGCCTTCTATTAATTTTATTGGTAAAAAGACCAAGAAAAGTGATCAGACCTATCTGTACTCCAGGGGTACAAGACACCCAATGGGACAGTCATATGTGGACAGCAGTGTGGTGCAAGCCAGCAGGAGCATAAACCCTAACAGCTCAGAACATCAAGGAATCAAACATCAACATCAGTACATGTATGTCTTACTGTCCTACAAATATAGCCGACATTGAATGCTCTCAAGGGACCTAAGTCCCAAGACCTTCAGATTTCTCAGGGCTGCCACATCTGGAATGATTCACAATGGGCTCTGCTTTTCTCCTGGACAGATTCAGGCTGGGTGGCCAGAGGCCTGGGTGCCACCTAGGTATTCCCATATCATAAGCCATCACTTTTTAACCTTCTTCTCCCTCATCTAGCAGCCAGTTTTTACACAGTAAACCAAATAGAACCAGCGCCACTTGACGAGACACAAACGTAAGGATTCAAGGCTGCAGCCACACAGCGCCTTGCAGCTCCTCTGCTCAAACCCAGCATGTAGGCAGTCTGCACCATCACGACTTCTAGAGCAGCATTTGGGGGGAACTTGTGCATGCAATCTCTGAAGATCTGCCATTTACACAGCATACATCATAGTGGGTCCAAAGTTGTAATCCAGGGGAACTAATTCGGAAGACACTAGAGAAGAGCTGCTCCTCCTCGAAGAATTTTGGAAACTTAATATCGCCTTCTAACAAAGGAAACTGCTTTGTGATATCTGCGACATCCTACATTGACAGAAACATAAAGATAATTAGAGAAAAGTATCTGGAAAGGATTTTAACAATAAACACCATACTCACATAATGTTTACTGTATCTAAAACTGCCGAAAGCCTAAAAGTATTAGGGAACACCGAGACAAACTGCTCCATGCTTCACAGCACTGCGTGCTGACCATCTGCTGACGCTGACCTCAGTGCAAGGACAAGTCTCAAGGAGAGATGGCAGAGTCAACGGTATCAGACTTCACTGACAGGAAGGTTCTTTCTACTATAAGCAAAACTTATACAGCTGTCATGTATTCTAATGAAGCTGTGTTATAAGATTGTGAATACAAATTAAAATCGTATAATAAGGAGTTCTAGTTATTTTGGATTAGCATTTTATTACTTATAAGGGTTTCTATAAAATATTCAATTGATGGGATTTCTTACTATATAGAAATTTTTATTCTGACCTCTAAGATTCTATGGTCCTATCTGAAAATCAAGAAAACAATGCTTACTGATCTTTTTTAGGGACACAAATCTAAGAATAGAATAAGACATGTTTTATATCAGTCTATAAAGAAAAGTTACAGCACCAGTTAACATCCACAGAAATCTTAAAACAACTGTTCTCAATTCTTACCTTTCTAGGATCTTCTCCAAGTGATCGGAAGTAGTACTTCTCATCCTAAAACATCCCAAATAAAAATAACACTGGTGTTCATGTAAAAATACTTGACAGTAAAGGAAAGGGAAAACCCTTAAAATCTGACCCAGTTCAAGTCATTTTCTAAAAGGCTCAATTGTCTTCCCTTTCCAGGAACGCTCCCTGGTGGCCACACTGAGAAATGCCTTACACTCGGCTCCCAAAAAGCAGTAGTTCTGAAGGTAGCAAAGCTCCGACTTCACACCAAGTCATTACATTTGGCCTCAACAGTCTTAGCACCTACCAAAAGGATTCTTGTCTACATAGGAAACATGATTCCAAAGCACTGTTCAAAGCCAACATCAAACTTATTACTACAACAAAACATATGATGAGAGAGAAAATATCTACAACTGCTATATGTTTAAAACCTGCATTATACCAAGTTGGCCTATCTTTGACAATGCAAATTCTGAACCAAATCCTTCAGATTCAGTGCATGAATCTGAACTTACAAATATATTTGTTATCACTTACACTTCATTGAGCAGCTAACTAGCAAGAAACTGAGCTGCAAAAACACTTGAGGGCTGACGTGTGGCTCAGGGGAGAGCCCTTGCCCAGCACACACAGGGACCTGGGCTTCATCACCACATGCAAAATAATGCAAAGTAGCCTGCCACCTGCTTTCCTGTAAGAAGGAAGGCCTGAGCTCTGCCACGTCTATGCAGGGCAGTCCAATTTAGAATTCTGCCCTCTGAAACCAGACAGAACTGCTGTACCAGGTTTCAAGATGTAACTTACTGGGTTGGGGAAGATAGCTCAGCAGTAGCCTAAGCCCCTGCCTGGCAAGTGCAAGCACCAGAGTTTGAACCCTGGTACTGCACGCTGTGCCAGCCTTGAAACCGGGATTGATGACATCTAACTGTAATCCCAGTACTGGGGAGGCTGAGACAAGACAATCACTATGAGTCTGAATTGCATAACAAGACTCTCTAGGGGGGAAAAAATTAACTTATTTACCCCAAGACAAAGCAAAACTGTATGATCATGAATTTAACTGACCTCTCAGCTTCACTGTTTTCATTAACTTATTTACCCCAAGACAAAGCAAAACTGTATGATCATGAATTTAACTGACCTCTCAGCTTCACTGTTTTCATATTTTTATTGCCACAGCAAACAGATCCTATTCATCTGTTTACTTGCTGAAATATGTTCATCAGAATTCCAAAGGCTTTCTACCATGCTAGCACTTAGGATTTAAAACTCAACCCCACTGCAGCTGGCAGATCCTCTCCAAAAGCTTGCTGCCTGGTTCCAAGGCGTGGGCTCCACTCTCTCTGGTTTACAGCAGCATGTGAGCCCAGGCAGCACCTGTGCTGAGGCAGCCCTAGCCCACAGTGGCCCAGGAGAAGGCCAGCCACAGTCTCCACCACAGACTCCTGACGGGATGTCCCTGTGTGGATTCCGGGCAGTGGAGGGCTTCTCTCCATCCAGTGACCTATCCCAAAATGCCACGGCGGTCTCTCCCATGCACTGAACCTTTGCCTCTGCCAGAGGCCTCCCGAGCCTGCAAGACCCTGGAATGCTCTAGCCTAACCGGTCCTCAAGGAGAAACGTAACACAGCATTGTAGCACCCAGACAACCCAGGCCTGGAGGCTCCGACACAGGCAACAGCTTCACCTGAAGCCTGGCAAGGTGTGCACTTATTTTCTCACGTGGATGTTTGAAACAGTGTCTTGTTACCCTGTTTCAGGAACGGTAACCCTGTTACTGTTGCCCAGGGCAGGCTCCAACTTGTGACCCTCCTGCATCAGCCTGCTGAGTGCTGGGGTGACAGCTGAGCACGACCATGCCTGGCTAAATGAGACTTACATTTAAAATGTGCTTTTTGATAACACAGTGAATTTGGCTCAAGATATGGAAGCTGAACTGCTTAAAGCTACTCTCATGTAAATAAGAATTCTTTTCACATAATCTTGAAATGAATCATACTGATAAAAACAAAATATGGTAATTAAACGCATGCCATAGGAAAACAAAGTTCTCTGTTAGCGTCTGAACTTGGCACTTCAGCCCTCAGCCTTTTCAAGGGAGTCCTCCTACCAGCTAGCGCTCAGTGAGCCGTCCCCTTGTGTCAGGTGCACCATGGAACGCTTCACATGTTCTACCAGAGGACCAGAAGCAGGCAGTGCCACCACTCCAGGTCAGAGATGCGCCTGCGTGAGCACGGGAGAGCCAGGCTGGCAGGGCTGAGCGCAGTGCGCGGCGGGCTGGCCTGTGGTACAGGCAGGACGCCTCATGAGTGCCACCGGACGGCCAGGCTCTAGTGCAGTGCAGGATCTTCCCTAAGCTGTAGCACACAGCCCTTTCTGTGTAAGGCAGCGACGGTGCAGTGATTACCTCTGAAATGAAAAATTCCTCGTGCTTTTCTTCAGCTGCCCTCTGGACCAACTTGTTAAAAGGTAACGTTCTGAAATAAACACAGATACGACATGAGGACTCCAGAAGTCGGCATATGGCAGTGATCCACAATCTTCTACTTTGTAATAGCCACGACTTTCATCATGACCTATTATGTATATTGTAAATATTCAAAGTTCATTTGGCAGGAAGTGTACTTAATCTGTTACTTGAAACTATAGGACTGAGGGTTTTTAAGTCTATATAGTACACACAATCCTTACACGTCAATGTCCTTCTACTCCCTATTACAGACAGAAGAATGTTCTTAGGGTTCTGCTTACCTCGGGCAGGAGAGACCTCGCCGCTCTACCCCCAGTGCAGAAAGGTTACCTTTGGAGATACATGCTCTCAGGCTGTGATGATGAGTGGGACAAACTGCTAGCACTGCAAAGGGTCCAAAGCAGACCCTCCTGCCTTTAGGGACAAACTCTGAACACAAAAGCAAGGAACCCGATCTTATCCTCCTCTACCACCTCGGTCATTTTAAGGCTTCAGAGAAGAATTCCAATAAAGTCACCAGATTTTATGCTTCAAAATTTCTGCCACAGAGCCGATTTCCTTTCTGTCTAGGAAACCAAAGCCAACGGGGCTTTTGGGAAGCTGGGACAGCGGGAGGGCACTAAGCAAGTTCATGGCTAAGTGCTCCTCGCATGTGGGTCCTAGCTGAAAAGGTGGGTATGTGGAGCCGCCCTGGGATGAGGCCAGGGCTCAGGGCCCTTTCCCCAAGGCCTTTAAGCTCCCTTTGCACTTCCTGGCTGCTGCAAGATGAGCAGCTTCTGTTTGCTGCTTCTTGGCTGCTGTGACACTCTGCTCACAGCTAGACTAGTGGAGCCAGCCACCAGGACCGAAGCCTCTGAAACCCGGAGCCTACACCCATCTCCCTTCTTTGGTTCCTTCAAGTATCTGCTCACACTAAGGATGTACACACTTCCACCCTGGAAAGCAAGGATGGACACTGTGGAAGCACAGCTGTTGTCCTGAGGTCACAGAGCTACCTTTTCTCTAGGTCCTCTTATCCTGTCCCGCTGTCTCTAATTCAAAGTACTGCCTGGTATGACTCTGACACTGTATCAGTCAGTGACAGTACCACGAGCCCTCAAAGCCGGCCCTCTATGCCCTACTGCATGCTTGCTGCCAAACCTCCTCCTAAGACTATAGTCTTTTCAGTCTCATTGCCAAATATCTTCTCACTTGAAATCTCCATTGGAGACATAGAGACAAACAGGAAAAGTCTCTGCTACAAGATGATGCCAGGCTCACTCAACTCTCCCCTGGCACTTATTTCCTAGAAACACACTGGCAAATATGAACAGCAGCTGCAGTATGGGTGGTGGTGTCTGCAATGTAAATGGAGCCATGGCTGTGCCTTCTTAGAAGGCCTGGGAATGGACTAAACATACTCGTAAGGAAGCAGAGAGCAACGTACAGCAACAACATGGTGAGACCCAGTTCTTGGGCACTTCAAGGTACTGGTTTCTGGGGAGCATATCACCTGGTGAGGTGTTTCAACACCACCTCTACCACCTTCTTTCTTAAAACTAGGATGTCACTGGTGAGCCAAAGAAACAGCCCTCACATTTGCACGGACTCCTGAGAATACTGTCCTGCTTCAGGGCCATTTCCTGCCCGGTGCTCTTCTGCAAAGCTAAAGGCTCGTGATGCCCACACGGGGGCAGGTATGTCCTACGAGTGTCAATGTGAACTAGTTATCCTGGTCATTACATGGGTGAACGCTGAGCAGAGAAAAAAGGTCTGCTAGCTAAGACCCACACGGACTCTCCTACTGTGGATTGTGACTGGCCAAATGAGTACATGTACTTGGTGCCCCATCCCATGTTCTCGAATTTAGGCTTCGGCATGCAGTTTCATGGCTACTGAAACATCTTTGAAAAGCAGGCAGGACAGCTCATCTAGGCTACGTAACTTGTTCCATTGCCCAGCCTAAATTTTCTTGCCAGAGAAGCATTTTAAGACCTAGAGAAACTAAGGGCAGAACGGCCAGGCCACAAAAGCACTCAAGTAGCTAAGACCAAAGAAACAAAGTGAGGGGCTGCCGACAGCCTGCCCTTGGGGAAGCCTCACGGCTGCAGTTGTTGCACGCTGCCAAGGCACCACTGGAAGGCCACGCACACAGACAAGGAGAGGCAGACTCCAGGAGGGGACACCACAGTCAGCCTGAGCACAACCCTGGGTTCTGTCACTTTTAGCCCTTTGCAATCACTGTACACAATACCTACCGTAACTCCCAGACTGTGCTCTCCTGTAAATGAGAAGTGCCATCTACAACACCTGTCATACCATCTGACACGCAGGAGAGGGCTCAGGAAAGACGGTGAGTTGGCAAAGGCCACAATGCACCCTTCAGCAGGTACGAGGAGTCATCAGGATTTTTTAAAGGAAAAAACCCTCTAGTGTTCAGTCCCCCACTTTGGAAGGACTGCTTTATGAAGTCAACACAAGGACTGATAAAAACACAGTAAACATAAGAACAGGCTGATCAAGGAATTACATGCTATATTAAGGTAGAAGCACCTAAGCAAGGCTTAGGAGAGATTTACAGTACATGTTATTTATTTATTTATTTATTTATGAGCAGAACATATTCATTGAGACAAAGAAAGCTCCTGTCCAAGAGAGGGACAGGAGGGGGGTCCTGAGTGGGTGTCCCCCTTACAGTACGTTTTAAAAATTAAATCTATGGCCACAAGGTTATCAAGAATATCCTTTCATTTTACTGCATAAGATTTTCCTGAGAGTATCTTGACTACAGAGTGAACAGCTACCAAGAAGAAAAATGTCTAAGGTAATGCTCATTACCCGCATCTGTCACCAGATGTACACACAATAAAGGAGCAAAGCAGCTGCAAGGACATATTCATTGGTCAGGTTTCTTCCTTTCCCATATCTCTTTGGCCTAGATTCCTCCTTTCTTTCCTCCTGCCTGGTAAAAGTGGAAGGAACCAAACCTACTTCCATTTCTTGCACTAAACAATGACTTCACAATTCTTTAGTAATGCAAGTAGAAAGCTGGAATAGTATGTAATGCATGTGCTTCAAAAATAAGTTTTGAGAAGTCTAAAAGGCATGACAAAACATGAAAGCACTTCAAGATGAAGTTTCAGTACCCATTTGCTGTGGCATTAGACTGTGGAAAACAAACGTCATTAATTGCAGGCTGAAAAACACTCATCATTCCAGTACTTTCTTCCACTTTTTTGACTTAATAAAAAGTGAAAAGTTCTTACACTTGAAAGAACTCATGGCAATTAAATTCAACTAGTGGCCTATTGAAGCCAAAGCCAGAATGGTGAGGATTCAAAAAACTGAAAATTAAGAAACGCTTTGGCAGCTGTTATGTGAACCTGGAAACCTCTAATGAGAAAGGAATGCTCCTGGACATTGGAAACCAGCTCACCGCTGACCTCATGTCTTTCACAACTGGATGGCTTTCAATGATGTAATTTATTGGGAAGTACACTGACAAGTGCAGAGTCCTTTGGTTTTTAATGACTGTCATGGGAATAGATAGTATATCAAATCTGCAAGACGGCAAGATTTAAAGCTAAGCTTAGCCTTTAAAAAATTTCCAATGTACATGTTACCAATATGGTAGGATATACTGATTAACCATGCACTAGATGAATATAGTAGACCCAACTGTATATGTAACTAACTCTACAGAAATCTTCTCTTCCATGACTCCAAAAAGTTTTAGAACAACCTATTTTTTTCTTTAGAAATGTCTCTGAATCATTATATGAACTCAGAATTTGTCTTTTTGGTACTTTTTAAAACTAAGATACCATGATTACATCAAACAGAAGACAAAATGCCACATGACCCTTGCAGAATAATGTAAAAATATTTTAAGGGTTGTTAAAAAGTGATCTGCATCCCCAAGTAAACCTCAGAAGGTAATACCTATACACAAAGTTCTTACTAATGAAGTCCATCTGTGCCACGGCAGCAACGTGAACCTTCACCTCTCTCGCCCCTCCGACGTGGCTTAAGTAATCCACTGTCCACTTGCTGGTACATGGCCCCAGATCAAGTCCTCTCAACACCAGAGGCTTTCTCTGTAAGCAGAGGAAAAATTCAACAAAAAACATTTGTGAACACCAAGAGTGGACCACGAGCTACACTTGGTAATAGGTGATAAGCTATAATGCTTGATCCTGAGGTTCATAAACTCAAAGTTCTGGTAGTTTATCCTGTCACTACAGTGAGAAGAGGACCCACATAACACACCCAGGACAAAAGGTTAAGCTCAAGAGAACAGGCAGCAGCAGTATCAGCAGCAGAGAAAGAAGAGACATCCGAATATTACACAAATAGTATTTTCATATTTTTAATGGCAAAAGTATAAATGACTAAAACTTCTACTCTATAGTCAAATTTTCACACTACTAATAATGTTGCAGGCACATGTAATCCTAGAATTTTGGGAAGCTGAGGCAGGAAGATCAGGAGTTTGATAACAGCCTGCCAGTTGAATGAAACCCTGTCATAAACAAACAAAAAATGTTTAAAAGGATGTTAGGTGTAGCTGAGGAACATCCAGTACTGGGGAACACGGAGTCCTAAGGATAGCACAAAGAATTGGCATTTTCATGTACCCTGTGTCCTCATCCATCAACCATTAATACTACATAGCACCCGATTTGCTACATACACCTACTCGGGGTGACTAGAGGACACATTATGAACCCTAACTTACTTTGGCTGCATCGTTTTGCAGACAGAAGCTGACATCACACCCTTTTATCTGTAATGCTTGTATACTTTCCTAAGAACACACTCTCTTACATAACCAGGAAGTAATTATCAAAATTATCTCACATGACATAACACTACTGTTGAATCCACAGTCCAAATTCGGATTTCACTTCACTGTGCCAATAATTTTCTTTAGAGATTTTGCTTCTCCTGGCCCAGAGTTCAGTCGGAGATGCCAAATTGTACCAGCTGCCCTCTTTTCATCTGGAACAGCATGAACAGTACCTTTGCCCTCATCTTCCATGACCATGACAGTTCTGAGGTAGGCAGGCCAGTTATTTTGTGGACTGCTCTCTGATCAGGTTTATCTGCAGTTTCTTCATGGTCACACTGTGCCTTTGAGGGGTTGCAGAGTGGCGTGGGGAGGGTTGTCCTACAAAATAAACGCTGTGGCTCTCCCTGGTATTTTGCGGTAGGATTTCTGACACTAACTTAGATCATCTAACAACTGTTACTCAAGTCAAGTACAGTTAAAATAAGTACAACCATGCTCTTTATATCTCCATTGCTTCTCTACATTAGTTGGCATTCTAATGTAGAAAAATAAAAAAGAGCTCCAACTCCGCCACTTACCTATTTTACTCCATGGCAAATAATCTACCAACATAATTGTGATGCTGAGATTATCCCTGCTTTGGGGTTCCCTCAGTTTTTTTTTTTTTTTTTTTTTTTTTTCAATGTATTTAGTACAGGGTCTACAGGGTCTCACTGCACAGGTTGGATTCATAATGATTCTCCTGTTTTCAGCCTGATTATTAACTTTTTAGCCTGAACATTTTGAGAAAATAACATGCTGTAGCATTCCTTCAGCCTTCCTTTGCCAGCCTTGCAGCCATGGCATCTCTTTAAGTAGCTCTCTAATTTCTTTTAAAATGCACAATGTTAGGGTAAGTACTTACTTAGGGAAGTTCAGGGGCCAGGGTTTGATTACAGGCACACACCTGTAATCCCAGCACTTTGGGAGGCAGGAAACAGGAGGATCACTATGACTCAGAGCTATACAGTGAGACCTTGCACAAAAACATAAAATAAAATAAAATGCACAGTGTTTAGTGGGCTATCATTACTTCTGCCTCTGCAATGGTTTGAGCTAAGAAACGTGAGGCAGTGTGCCTATCTCTGAGCACACACACTCGTCCTGCATGTGCATGGTTCTCTCCACATGTGTACTGCACACACGAATGTGCACATTCCTATCTATGCATGTTTCAAGGTTAATCCTGCTCGTCACTGTTTATTTGTAACTAACCCAATATGGGGAAACTCGACTGTATTCATTTATACATCTGCAAAACTCCTGAATTTCAGAAGGTACTTTTAGAATTGATAGGTCATACTATTACGAAAAGCAAGTTTACTGACCAGAATTGTTTTTCTTTCTTTTTATCTTAGACTGAGGGTATATAAAATGCTGTTTATATTTTTTAAAAAAGTAACCAACATTACCTCTCATCCTCCCTGTTAGGTTTATTTGTCACTTATTTTCTACTTTAGGGTTTTTTAAACAAAATCATTCTTAGACTTGAAAGAACTCAAGAACTCACAGCAATTAAATTCCACCAGTGGCCTATTGAAACCAAAACCAGAATGGTGAGGATTCAAAAAAAAAAAAAAGCTTTGGCATTTCTTATGTTTTAAATTATTGCAACTTTAAAAAGTAAAGCATGATTTTTTTGTGCTACACTCAATTTGGAGTCATGGTTAGGAAGGCCTCTGTAGACCTGGAGTATGGAATTTACCCACTTTTTTTTTGGCCCTCAGAACCAAGCTAAGGACCTTGTGCTTGCCAAGCAGGCAGAGTGCCACTAAGCTACATCCCCAGCCCCTACCCATTCTTTATCGTACTTGCATTTCCATACATTTTTTGGACTATCTGGACTTCCTTCTTACATAAAGTATGAGACATAAGTCTAACGTTACCACATTCTAAGTACCTATGGGCATGGTGGCACACCCCTGTAATCCCAGCACTCTGCAGTCTAAGGCAAGAGGAGCATTCTGACTTCGAGGCCATGCTGAGCTACAAAGTCAGTCAGTTCAAGGCCAGTCTGAACTGCATAGTGAGACCTTGTCTGAAAAAGAGAAAGATTACTCAAGTTATCTAGCACTGTCAGAGCTGTGAGCCTATCTGTCTGAGGCTGTAATAGTGGAAATGAACCATGAATCTGTCTGTCTAAACCCACAGAACCCAAGATAACTACATGTGACCACTGGGCCCAGGACCTGGAGTGAAAATGCCCCCTCAGCTGTAATGACCTCACTACTCTGCAGAGCATGCTGGTAACAGACAAGACTCTGCATGTCTGAGGGTAGGAGCACTGAGAAACCTCCAGCTCCTCTGCTCAGTTTAGCTGCTGTGGAGCTAACATTGCTCTAACAAAATTCACTAAAAGTCAGTTATTGCCCAGTACTTTCTGTTCATTATGTAGCAAGTGTCCACATGAATAAAAATTTATTTCTCAATATGTATATCTCTGCACACACATATCTGCAAAGGGCTATTTCTGGACTGTACTCCTCTGGCCTGTCCACTGTACACCTGTACCATATGCTGTGGGAACTAATTATATATAGCTCATGTTTTTAAAACTTGACAGGGCTGTGCTCCCTCCTATTTTTTCATTTTGGTATTTCCAGGAGAAAGGTCTCCTTTCAATTCTGTTACTAACTTCTATTTTTATTATACTATAACCTGAGATGGCTCTGTAGTTTTTTTTGAGGGGGAGATAAGAAAATTT
This sequence comes from Myocastor coypus, assembly GCA_004027025.1. Taxonomy (NCBI): domain Eukaryota; kingdom Metazoa; phylum Chordata; class Mammalia; order Rodentia; family Myocastoridae; genus Myocastor; species Myocastor coypus. The sequence goes on from PVJA010014319.1 coordinate 35,484, forward strand.
TACACACAAATCACTTCTTGTAGTGATCTGAAAAAGTACAAGAACATATGAAAAAAGCTTAGGATTTTAAAGTTTACTTTCATAAAAGCATGTTGACAAATACTAGATTTTTTGCATCTAAACATTAAAACACTGTTTAAACATTAAAACAAATATGAAATACAAAAATCCAACGTTAATATTGATCTTCCACACTTACTTGGGATTTGGATATTGAGTAATTTACATTTTATAAAAGGGCTGGGAAGATGGTTGTGGTCTAAGCGCCTGACTGGCAAGTGTAAGTACCCAGGTTTGATTCCCAGTACCACATGCCATGCGTGGTAGTACATGACTGTATTCCCAGTACTGGGGAGGCTGAGACAGGAGGATCACTGTGAGTCTAAGCTGCATAGTGAGACCCTATACCAAATAAATAAATAAATATTTTTAAAAAGAAACTCGAAATTCACCAATGCTTTCTTTCATTGAATGTATGGTTCTTTTTAAAATTGCCACTGAAATCTACAAGCTGGTGTTTACAGCAGTTGTTTTTGAGGCCAGCCAGATAGCTCAACAACTAAAGCACCTGCTTATCCAGGTGCAGGGACCAGGGCTGCCCACCCACCATGCATGCTGAGACCCAGCTCAGACCTGGCTGGGACTGGGTGTGGCTCACGCATGTAATCCCAGCACTTGGAAGGCTGAAAACAGGGAGGACCCCGAGGGTCAGATCTGTATAGTGGATCTGCATAGCGAGACCCGGTACTAAACACGTTAAAAAAGAGTAGTTATTTCTTTTCTTGAATATTTTGTAACATGCCACTTTGAATTAACTTCATTTCAGAGAAAAAGGGTAAATGAAGAGTCGCCAAAAATCTGTTTTAACACAGGTTTTGTTTATAACTATGGCAAATACCTTTTAAGATTGTAAAAGATAAGCCAAAAAAAAAAAAAAAAACCTATACAAATATAAAAGGTGTCACGTCTAATTATTCAGTACAAATAATACAATATGCCCACCAATTTCTCCACCAAATTCATAAAAACCTTAAACAGTTACACGTTATAACTGTTACCGCATTTACGTGGTGGTTTCGTGATTTATGAAACTTACGATGGTGCATCTTTTATAACACTCGTCTTGTCTGGGATAATAAGGATGGGAAGCACCTCCGCAAATATCATTCAGCTGCCACAGCCCCGCCCCAGGGCATCATCGGCCCAAGGCAGCCTGCGACGCTGGGGAGAGGAGAGCATCACGCAGCCGGTACCAGTCACAGGAAGGTCTGAAGTCGTCCCAGTGGACGGCTCCCACCGGAAGTAAACCTTCCCTTGACTTGCAGACCTCAGGGCTGTAGTTTTATAACCACCTTTACAAGTGTAAATATCAAGGAAGAAAACTCCTGCGTGTTTTGTTTTATTTTGGATTTTTCGCTCCTAGCTTCAACACAGTTACTGTAACCCCACGGGGGTCTTTTATTTTAAATATCTGCTGGACTCCTTGGGTTTTTGTGAAGTCTTGATTACCTTGCTAAGTATACCAAGTAAAAAACACGATCCTCCTCCTCAGTGCTTTTATGTGCGTTTTCGTTTAGTGAACCAAATGGACTGCAGTGTCTGAACTACAGCGTAGCTTAGTGGGAGACCAGGGCCACTAAAGACTACCGGGAGGGAGTCCCGCTGGCTGCTTTTCCCAAACTATTCATTTCTTCAGCCCGCGGGCAAGCGCTGATCACACCCGCGAGGCCTGGTCTACGGAGAAAGCCCGCGGAACCCGCCCTCGCTTCTCGCAACCAGCTCGCGGCGGTGCCGCTGGTTCCTGCCACCCAGCGGCCCTCGAGCCCGCCGCCCCGCCTTTCCCCTACCCCTGGGGCCCAGGAACCGCTCGGCAGCCGCCGCAAAGGTTCCGACCAGTCTCTCCTCGCGGCCCACCTGTGGGTAGAGGTGCTGTTTAAAGTGCTCCGCCGAGACGCCCTCGAGCCGAGGTACGGGGACGCGCTCCCCCGCCATCCTTCGCCAGGGGCCTCGGAACTTCCGGCGCCAAGCGTGCACTTGCCCGTGCTCCGCCCGGAAACACAGCCCGCGAAGCAAAGGTCCGCAAAGCCGGCCCGGGTAGGGCGCGCTGACCCTAGGTGCGCGGCGCAGCACTTCCTGGCCTCTGATGGGCCCTGGGCGGACAGGCAGGGTCCCCAGAGGTGGCAGTAGCCGGCGCATTCGGCGTGGCTCTCCAGGCCCTTCCTTCCAGCCGCCGCCGTTGTTTCCGTCCGGCTTCCTTTTGATGGTGCTCAAGCAGTCGGGGTGAAAGGTCACGAGCATGGCGCTGGCTGGTCGTCTGCTCTCGCGTCAGCTCTCCTGGTCGCTCCCCGTGGGGGCCGCTGGGCTCCGGAGCCCCGGGGCGGCCGCTCTGAGGCCGCTGTGGGCCGGGCTCTGCTGCTCGTGCCGCCGCCGCCTCGGCTCGGGGGCGACGCCGTGGCCCCCCCGCCTGGGGCTTTGGCCCGCTCCGGGGGTCCCCGCAGCCCTCGCCGCCCGCCCCGCGGGTCCCCAGCGCGGCTACAGCACCGAGGGGCAGCGCCCGGCGACCCGGATGATTGTGCTGGGCTTCTCCAACCCTGTCACGTGGGTGCGCACCCGCGTGCTCGCCTTCCTAATCTGGGCCTACTTCGACCGCGAGTTCAGCATCGCCGAGTTCTCGGCGGCGGCCAAGCAGGTAAGGGGAGCCCGCAGGCTGGGGGTCCCGACGCCGGCCCTGGGGCTGCCTGTCGTGAAGTAAGCTCGGGCCGCGGTGGCGAGGCCCTCGGACTTTGCTGCTCTCCCATCCCCTGGAGGTTTTGGGTCAAACAAATGGTTCAAAGCCCATTTCTGCCCCGTGGAAGCTATTTGGCCCTTTTGTCTCATTTCCCAATCTGCACAAGGGAGACGCTAATACATGACACATCGTGGGAACTCCTTAAATAGGTGTTGAGTAAATTGAGAAAAGATTTTGGTGAGGAACAGGGTGACGTTTGAAAGCACTGTCACGTCTCTGGTACAAAGGCAGAGTCCCCACTAACCGACAGAGCCCCGCCTGCTCCCGAAAAGGAGCAATTCTAGCTTTCCTTGGTAGAGTTTGCTGGGGCTCCTCTACCAGTCACCGGTAGTAAGAACAGAGCCCCCAGCACCCTGAGAAAACGTTCCTGCGTGGTTCTGCGCCCTAGCTTTATCAGTTACAACTCTGAACGGCTAGTAACATGGGATGGTCACTTTGAATCTAAAGATTGCTTGTAAATTATGTGTGTACACGAGTCTTCTAGGGTAAAAGGCCATCTAAACCTCTTTCCTCTTTCTCCTTGTGTGTGTGGGGGTGGGTGGGTGTGGGTGTGCGCGCGTGGATTGAGCCCGAGACCTTTAAATTGAGCTACATCCCCAACCCTTTTACAGTTCTTATTTTGATACTGCGTCTGACCATATTGGCATGGTGGGTGGGAACATACAATCCTCCAGTCCCAGCCTTCCCAAGTGTTAGGATATGAGTGCCCACTGCCACACCTGGCTTAAATCTTTCTTCTAATTCTCTTTTTAAAGAGTTCATTTCCAGGGAGCTGGGGAGATAGCTTCAAGGCACAAGTGCCTGCTGGGCAAGTGCAAGGTCGTGAGTTTGAACCTGGGTCCCACAAAAAAAAAAAAAAAAGTTCATTTCCAAACATTATAGAACTACTGATTAAAACTATAAGTCATAACTTATTCATCAGTTAATAGGAGTATAAACTTTGTCATCACTGTAATTGTTTTATGGTTGACTGTGTGCTGGTATTAGGATTTCAACTTATGATTTCTTCATTTCTGAAACCACAGCCATTTATGTTGATGTGACCTGGTAGTTATGAATTATTTTAAGCTTTATGTGATCAGTACCAATTTCTGAGTCAATTCTGTATTATAAAGTAAGAAATCCAACTCTTAACTTGGTGAACGTGCCGAGTTCCACAGCATGAGGGCAGGCTAGCCTCCGTTCCTGTCAGAGGCCCACACAGAGGTCAGTCAGTGTGGTTGTCTGTTCTCCTAGTGCCACAGTGTGTACACCTGATAACGTGTATCAGCGCATTTTTGTGTCAGTAAGGAATTGAGATTGTCTGCCTGCTGTAAGCTTCAGGAATCAGGCCACAGGTCTGTTTTCTCAACTCCAGAGGAGGCAAAGCCCTTTTTAAGTCCTTTTCTGATCCCGTTAGTCACTTCAGCCTCCCTCCTTCATAATCCAACCTGTGTGCATATTTTTGCTTTATGTTGACTATTTTGAGTCCAATTAACCATTCTGACTTTGAAAAAGAAGGGCTCAGCACCAATCCCTAGCTAGTGATTCCCTTCACCCTGCGGATCAACCACATCTGTTCTTCAGCATCTACCCAATGCCTATCTATGTCTTCATAAAAGGATGTGGCCAGAAAACCTTCCATGTCTTGATGCAGTCACCCGTTCCGTTTTGTGTGTATAGCTTCAGGGCTTGGGAATAGTGCAGTGCAGAGCACCTGCTCCACTCTCCCCGTCCCCTAGGCTAATCTCCCAGGTTTGTGTTGTGTGTGCCAAGCACGGCAGCAGTGGTAACCCTTTCAGACGCCAAGGGACTGTAGGCTGAAGCCCACTTACTAACTCCCACGTGCCAGTACTCCAAAAGGCTAAGATTTTAGTTTAGGGGGAAAAAAAAATGCCTGTGTAAACATCACTTGCATGGATTAGGCCATATTCGTTAGGATTTTTATTTTAATCAGGTAGTATAATATTTTCTAGCAGGTTCCTCTTTTTTAAATTTTATTTATTTTTTTATGGATGTGTTCCTCCTTTATAAGTGATGAAACTTTAACTTTTTGGAAAACACCTAGAGAAGAAGTAGCTAGATCAAATGTAATACTATAGTGGCCTGTGTACACCCTCGTGTATAGTGGCACAACTCAGTAGCTAGACCTTGGAAGCATCCTCAGCGTCCCTCACTAGACAAATGGATAAAGAAAATGTGACATTTACATGTAATGGAGTGTTACCTGCTACGAAGACACATTTACGATACTGTAGTGAAGTGGATACACCTGGAGGCCACGTTGCTACACGACATGAGCCAGATGCACAAGCTTGAGGAAGCAGCTCTGGAAAGGTGACTTCACTGATCATGGTGCCCAACTAGGGCGTGCTGTCCTGGGACTTGTCCTGAGACCATAAGAGGCTTAGTCCTCCAGGGTCACCAGAGACTCAGATAGTCACATGGAATCTAGACGAGCACCTATCTTGTGAGTGATATAGGTCAGGATTCAAAGTTTTCCAAGCACCTTGTCCCTAACATTCACCCTCTTAGTTTCCCAGGCACCCTGCCCCCAAACTCTCTCCCCCTTGGCCCCATACAGAGTAAAACCTAAAACCTGAAAACATGTCCACCTGACTTTGACAGGGGCAAGCAGCCAGAGAGGCTCTCCTTGGTTAACATTAGGTCCCCCACCAGGTAGCCCTGCCAAGATGAGCTCTCCCTAAGCTGTTCCAGCCCACAGTCACCCTCCCTGAAAGATCCTTGAAAGTCTCCAGTCCCCCCTTTGTTGGCTGCTGTCTCGGTCAGCTAGACAGCCAGCCTGTTCCTGATGCCCCCAGTAAATCTCGAGTCAGAATGCCAGGTCTGATTGACTGCATGGACTCATACCTGACAACGAGTAGGGAAATAGATGGCCCCACGGAACCTACATGCAGCTGGTCAGTGCATTTGATGTGGCATCATCCCTGCAAGTTCCAGTTTTCTTCTAGCCTTCTTGTACATTGTAGATGTTCCTGCGGAAGGGCAGGCTGCTTCCTAGAAGCACTGTTGTTAGTTAGGACTCCTGTGTGCCATCAGGGCTGCTTCTCAGGGCAGGTTGCTAATGACTCCTTAGTGCTCTTCAGGACACTGCTCAGGCTCGGCCCCGTTGTCATTCAGATGTGGGTCTGATGGTTGGGTATCAACATGATCATTTTGGTCATTTCTTTTGCCCAAATTATTACCTGTCTCCCGCATGAAAGTTTCACGAGACACAGCATCTCCAAGCCCAGAGAGCCTCAAACGTGTTTTTGTACAGAGTGCGAATTCATTTGGGTGTCTACAGTATCTCAGTTCCACTACATTATTGTATTGTTCCCTAGGGCTGCTGAGCAGATCCCCACAGACTGTCTAAAATAGGATTTCAGCATTCAAGTGTCAGATGCGTGTGCTTCTCCCAAGGCTCCCCTTTGTCCTGCAGATCCGTGTCTTTGCTCTGCATTTCTTCACGTTCCTGTGTCTTTGTGTGTCCTCATCGCCCCTTCTTACAAGGACACCAGTCACATTGGATTGGGGCCCCTATAATAAGCACTCTCTACCTTAATTTCTTTAAAGGCTGTAGGTCCAAATGCAGTTGCATTCCAAGATACTGGGAGCAGGGCTTTGCCATGGGGCCGGGTGGCACAGTGCAGCCCGTAACAGCTGTGCTGCATCCTCTGACTGTGCGCCTCCTTTCTCCTGCCAGTTAGATTTCAGCTTAGGTGTTAACTTTCTTTAAGAAGCTCTTGCTGGCCCTCCCAAAGGAGGTAGCTGCGTCTTCTGCACACCCTCAAATCATCTTATTCTGAATCCTGTCTTGTTTCTTGAATTTGTTAGCTGACTTTTTGTCCTGCTCTCCTGAAAGTTGGGGTCTTAATTTATAGTTTGTTTCTCATTGTTATTTCTCAGATTCAAGAGTAGATGCATAATTAGCAACATTCTGTACGTGGAGGGACCTTTTTAAGAAATGTCAACTAACTTCAAAGGTGTCTCAGCTAACATTGATACATTGGTACTTGGCATTATTTATTACCTTAAAATAGTCTTTGTTACATTTGGCCACTTAAGCATGAACATTTGTAGTGGATTTCTAACAGGTGGTTAACTTGATACACCCAGCTGAATTAAACGATGGTGGTGCAGGGTGGGGGAGGCCCACCTAAGGACTGTTGCCAGCAGCATAAGGGCTGGAACTGGAGAAGCTGCCAAGGAATGCCGTTAGGGATGCTGCGTGGAGAAGCCGTTGGAGCTCTTGGAGCTGCTAGTCCTCTTGGGCTGTTCTGCCGGAGGACCTTGTCATCCTCGCTTTCCTGATGAACTTGGGAGGAGCTCTGGTCCTCATCCTTGACATCTCTTCCTGGCTCCAGGGGGGAAGATGGTACAGTGCTCAGCTTCATGGAGAAGCATGTCGCATTGGCTTTCCTGCTGGGAACTCGGCTTTCCTCATCGCTGGAGTAGCTCAGGACCTCACTGTTGCTGAGGACGGCTGTGGTACCTTTGGGGGAGCCCTGTGCTTCCCTTGAGCATTGTTTCCTGGCTTGAATTCAGAACTCTCAGCCCGCTAGCACAGATCCTTCATCCTACTGGTATAGACTTCCTAGCGTCCACCACTGATCTTTGGGCCTTCCTGGCACAGTTCTGTGAAGTAGGATGCAGGCCCTCAGCTGGGTTCTTTAGTATTTAGTATGTGGATAGGTTTTCTGCACTTGTATGTGATTATTGGGTGATTCCTTATAAACTAATATTGTCAAATGTGTCCTGTATTTTATTGTTTCCCTTGCAAAAGCCCCAAGCCATGCCAACATTGTATGGTGTTTTGTATATGTTGAAATAATTGTTTGCTCCTTCCTATTTTTTTAAGGCCTTCGCTCATGTGTCCAAATTGCTGTCACAATGTAAATTTGATCTACTGGAAGAACTTGTGGCCAAAGAGGTAAGGTATACTTTCCCCTCTTTATTCAAGATTGAACCCATGGCCTTGTGCACGCTAGACAAACACTATGCCACTGAACTCTGTCCTTGTTTTTTTCAATTTTGAGACAGTCTCACTAAGTGGTCTACATTGGCCTTGATTTAGCTATCTTCCTCCTTAGCTTCTCCAAGAAGATGGGGTGGCATATGTCAACATTCCTAACCTAATGCTTTTTCCTTTCAAAATAAGTACATAGCTGTCTTGCGAGGAAGGTGTATATTCTGGTTTTTGCTTTAAAATAGTGTATATGTGTATGTGTGTGTGTGTGTGTGTGTGTGTGTGTGTGTGTGTGTGCTTGTGCGCACACCAGTGGCTGAAGTACAGTCTGCTGGGGCACTTCGTGCTATTTACAAGCTGGGATGAGTCCAGCTACTACAGATTTAAGTAATATGATATCTTTCAATTGTTTTTATAATGTTCTTTTTATTTATTTATTCATTTACTTTTTTTTTTTTTTTTAATTTAGGACAGGGTATACAAGGTCTTACTACATAGATCGGGCTTGTAGTGATTCTCCCATTGCCAACCTCCCAGGCACTGGGATTACAGATTTGTGCTACCACACTCAGTCTCAGTCACCATCTCAGTGCACCCCAGGGGCAGGGCTGGCACGGCAGGCCAGGGGTTGAACCCCAGCCACTGCACTCTGCTGAAGCAGGCACTTTAGTCTGCTGAGCTCTCTGGCTGGCCCATATATAATGTTCTATTAGGAATTACCTATGTAAATAAATTAGAACTCTTTCATCCTTGTCTTCAAAGATGTGCAGATAGTGTAATAAATTTAAAAGATTTAGAAAAATCGGTTCCTTGATAAAGATCATTATTTTCAATACTTTCAAAGGCTGAGTTGGTGACCTTAACCATTTGCTTCCTCAAACTTAGGTGCTGCCTGTATTGAAAGAAAAGGTTACGTCACTGCCTGACGACCACAGAAGTGCGCTTGCTGCTGACTTAGAGGAGATCGTCTACATGTCAACAGGGGACATCTCCATTTACTATGATGAGAAAGGTAATCGGGTACAGTCAACTGCTGAGTGACCAGAGCCCTCCAGACCAGCCGACTGGTGTGCCCTCTCTCCCAGGCAGACACTTGCAGAGATCCAGAGGACAGGACAGGTTCATTTCTCAAGGCTGGGTGTGGCAGCGGTCCCTAGTGTGTAGACCCTCTGCTCACTACACCGTTGTGCACACAGGAGAGAAGTCACATAGGCTGACTGAAGTAGTCTGCCTAGGACAGGCTGTTCCCAGGGCTCACGCTGAAATGTTCACGATTCACATCGCTCACTTGAAAGAGATAGCTAAGTGTTGAGCTGCACAGTCTATGGAAGGAGTAAGGAGTAAAAGAAAACCAGTGGAGGCAGTGTTGGCTAAAGACTAACAGGGAAAAAAAATAACTAGAATTCCCAGATAGGCTTTGTGGGTAAACACAAAAGTTACAAAGAATTTCAGTGGTTATCTGCCTCTTTTACTGTGCAACGCATACGTTTTCCTCATGGTAGTCCTGAAAAGTCCATTGATTGATAAAGTGACGGGTTGCAAATACGTAGCTTCTGTACCATTCTATGCAAGGCATGGAGGAGATCTAGCCCATGTTACATCCTACATGTGTGTTAGCTCTCATGTTGCTGGATGTAGTACCTGACACCCCTTAACTTCAGAGAGGAGAAATCAAATTTCAGGGACTGTGTCCCAGACCCATGGGAACAGCAGGTCAGAGATGCTTCAGTTCTGGCTGCTGGGAAGTAGATGGGGGCAACAGTATGGGGGGCTAGGGGGTGCCTAAGAGTCCGCCTCCATGACCCACATATGCAGCTGGAAGTGGGCTTTAGTCCCCTGAGCAGTTCCCAACCTGGTCAGGTCGATAGGGTCAAGCTTGGTGGACACACGTCTCCAGGCAGCAGTGATCCAGGACCCGTGGTTAGAAACCTTCCATCGTGTATTATTACACAGGCTGTCAGGATTGCTATCCATAGGGGACAGTCTGGGATACACTAGAATCCTATCTTCTTGCAGGCAGTTACTTGGGGCTAGTACTTGTGCCAGCGAAACGGTTATTTTTTCTCCTTTCTGCCCTGGGACTAGGTATCTGTCATCAGACTACATAACATCTTTAGAAAGTGGCTATAAATTAAGAGTAACCCACGCGGTACACTTAGTAAAGTACTCCACAAATGCAAGCGTTACTAGGAAGGTACAGAGGATTGGCTCTCAGCAGCAGGGCGTCTGCTGCACATCACCGACTGCAGCTGGGCCCTGCGCATGAAGGATCGCTGTGACTCACTCTTGGTGTGTTTTTTCTCTAAGGAAGGAAGTTTGTTAACATCCTGATGTGCTTTTGGTATCTAACCAGTGCCAGCATCCCCAACGAGGCTGTCCGTGGAGCCAGTGTGTTCCAGGTTAAGCTGGGGGATCAGAATGTGGAAACTAAGCAGCTTCTTAGTGCCAGTTATGAGTAAGTGTAACGCGCGTCACTGTTTCCTCCCTCCAGAGAATGGAAGCATGTGAAGGAGTGAAAACGAGAGGGAGCTTTAGGACGAACAGGATGGAGATTTGACCAGTTACTTATGAAGAGAGAGGTCATAGACACACTGGATGTGAAACAGAGGTGTTGAGAACTTAGGAAGAGGTAATATTACTGAGCTCTCAGTAGGGCTCGGCTCTGTCTCTGTGGAAGCGCCCACCTCAGTCCAGCAGCCGCTCATCCCCAGCCGCAGGGGATCGGCTGGGGGCTTTTCTCCACCTCACCAGGGAGGAGGAGCCGTTTCTACAGTGACTTCTCCCCTTGGTGTGGGCCCTGGTACTCCCTGGCTGCTCCCTGCCTCCATCTGTGTCACCTCCTTTTGTGGCTTGGGCTCTTGACATCTTTTTCTCGGTGACTGGATGCCAGGAGGCAGGGAATGGCAGCTGCTAAGCCTGTCCGGGGACATGCCTAGGGTTAAAGCAGTGTCATTTCTTCTGTCTTCTCTGCTCACAGCAGCAACAGGGCCTGCACCATCCAGAGTGTAGGAAAGGGACCACTGCTGCTGGGCACAGTGATGCAGGCCTGCCGGCTCAGCATTTGGGAGGATCATTGTGAGTTCCAGGCCAGCCTGGGCTTCATAGCAAGTCCCAGGCCAGCCTTGAGTGCCAGAACAGAAAAGGGAACTGGAGGGCACCACTGTGTGGGTCACTGAGTGGCAAGCCTGCACTCCAGAGGAGCACACGGGAGTGCTGGGGAGCCAGTTGCAGCCCTTGGCACAGGGCCAGGCACCGATGTGCCACGTACCCTGTAGGGATTAGGGACTCAGACGCAGTACCAACAGGTTGCAGCCCTCTGGCCTTGTGGTAGGAAGTTAGTACTTTGGAACAGTGAACAACTAAACAGTTTGGTGGGGACATAATTTAGTATTTAAGAGGGAATATTATATGATGTTGCCAAAGTTCTAGAAAATGTTTAACGTAACAAATTCCGAACATGACTGAGAAAGGAAAATGAATTGTTTCACTAAAGTAAATTCACAAGAAATTCTATGTACTTTTTTTTATTTCTCTAAAGAAAGGTGTTTTTTAAAAGAATTTGTTATTTTTATGATTATTTAAGATAGCTACATATTTTTAAAATTATTTAACTTAAATCTATTGATTGCTAGGCAACAGCGTGCCACTGGGCTAGGTCCCTGGCCCTGGGTGGCCTCTTTTTAAAGACTTCTTTACGTTAAAGATTATTTTCAGCACTATGAACTGTTGTCTTAACCATTTTCCCTTTTCTAAGGCTACGGATAGCTCAAATCAATTGATCTTAATGAGTTTAAAGTCTATAAACCAAATCCAGTACCTATTACTAAATTGGCTATAGTGTTACTTAAAAAGGGCTTTTCCTGTGTGCTGTCTTTCGTACTGAAAGTGCTGTTGATCACCAGGGCACTATTGATAACTTCTTTTACTAGTGCAGGCATGTTTGTTAGCAGGTGTTGATAACAACGTTATCTTCAGGTTTGGCACAGAGGGGCTGACTGTGAATGAGGCCAGTCCATGAGAAACCCAGGAGCTGCAGAGCGCTCCAAGGAAAGCCCTGGCAGGCCTCTCTTCAGTCCCCAGCACTGCTGTAGCAAAGCACAGCTCAGAATGGACTTCAGTTCTAAGGAGTGTATTTTTATGATTTTATTGGTAGATTAATCGTTTTTGATTTTGATTATTAAAGTACCTTACTGTTAAAAGTGCTTCTGATACTTGCAGTCAGCATACTTAACCAGAATACACTGGGCCAATGTAAGATTCATGTTATTCCTAATGCTTTTTTGCTAGATTTCAGAGAGAGTTCACACAAGGAGTAAAGCCTGACTGGACTATTGCACGGATTGAACACTCCAAGTTACTAGAATAATCTTTCTTGGAAAAATCAGCATATGGACTTTGAACAGTTTGCTATGAAAAACTAAGGAGGAAATGCTCTGCATCATGTGATCTTTAATCAAGTCGCTGGATTACTTTCGTATTAGTTC